>WAAG01032135.1:248-12839 GCA_013390105.1 Tichodroma muraria | reverse complement strand
TCGAGCGCTCCGGCCGCCCCGCGGGTGACGACTGGGTCCGGCGGCGGAGCCGGTCTGGGGCGGGAGTCCGTCTGGCAGCAGCCCCAGGGCCCAGCCCTGACACCCCCAGGCCGAGCAGCCTGACCCATCCGGTACCAGGTGAAGAGCCGCGGGGTGGGTCGGGGGTTTCTCGGTCGTCTTTCAGGAGGGCTTAATGAACATAACGAAAGCCCTGCGGTGGTGGTGGCTGGGGCGCAGGGAGGTGCACGGTAATACGTAGGTAGAAGTGCTGTGTAGGCACCTGGGCAGGTGCTTTAATCACACACCAGAATCTGGCGTGTGTGGAGCTTGTCCTGGTGTGGATGGAAAAGGAGTGTGGGCTGCTGGGGAGGATCCGGTGGATCACTTGCTCCCCTGTTTGGCTTCCTGAGATGTTAAATGTGATTTGGAGAATCCTGCTGGTCTCTTTATCCTGACACTTTTCACAGCACCTTGTCCCAAAAGTCACTGCTGGTTGCTGGCACTCAACTTGAAAAGCCTCCAAGGACAAGCAGAGCTGTCTCTGCCGGGGGTGGTTGGTTTGTGACGTGTGATTTGTCCTTTTGCCCTCTCATTTGGGTCAGGGTGGGCCATGCCCAGGCTCCCAGCTCGTGTGTAAGAGTGAGGACAAAGCCCGGACCGTGCTCCTGCTGAGCACACATGGGCTATCGGCAGGAGCCAGGGGGCAACACAGAAAATCTGTTATTTATTTCTGTTCAAACACCCCGTGCTGGGCCGTGCTCACATCTGGTTGTGTGCACTTGGCTGGGCACACCTGGCTCTGCCAGCTGGGCAGACTGGGCCAGGCAGGGAACGGGTGCTGTGTCTGGGGACTCAGGCCTCTGAGTTCATGAACTTGTTTTGGGGATCCAGGGTCACTCACGTTTCAGTCACCGTCTGCAGGCGCAGTATCCAGAGCTGCCAAAGGAGGGACTCAAACAGCCCGAGAAACAACAAACTTTGACATTTGTGCTGTTCCAGCTGCAGAGGAATGTGCTGATCCCTGTGCTGGGAGCTGGCTGGGAGCACATAGGCACACACACACAACACACAGCAGCTCCCTGGAGCAGGGTGCTCAGGCCATGGTCATTCACCCACGATGCCACGTGTGCTCCCGTGTGGTGGGAAGCAATGCAAAGGGGATTTCGTGGGCTGTGGCTCCCTGTGCTCACACAGGGGACCCTGAGCTCAGACTTGGTGTCAGTGGTGCAGAGGCGGTCGTTCCACAGTGGCAGACGGGGGGTGTCCTGTGTGAGAGAGGGAGCAGCCACCTCTCCCAGTCTGTTCTCTCTGAACCTCAGAGCTCACGGATCTCCCTGGGCAGGCGGGGCACGTGCAGCGGCTCCAAGCTGTGCTTTTTCCCTGGGGCCTTATCGGGGTCAGCTGCAGGGGCCAGAGGAACGACCCCAAGGGCCTTATCAACAGCCTCACCTCCTTGGGGGAATCCTTCAGTCTGGCTAAGGGCTGTGCCAATTCCAACGCAGCAGCAAAAGGAAGTGGCATTATTTTTAGAAGCTCTTAAATGCCTTCTGTGCTGAGCCTGGCTCTGCCAGCACAGGGATTTGGGGTGATGTGTGCCCACGGTGGGGCAGGGGATGGGGTTGCCTCAGTGCTGCTGCTCTAGTACTGGAAAGCAAAACAGTTCCCTTTCAGCGTTCTGGGCTGCTCTGCCCAGGACAGGGTGGTTGTGAAGGATAAATTCCTCACTAACCCCAGGAATTGTGAGGAAGTGGGTGTCACAGGTGCTGCACACTCAGCCTGTCTGTCCTGGCATGCTCAGTGCCAGGGGACTGGAGTGACAACAGGTCTCTGTAGTGAGCTCTGGGTGTGGGAGTGGGAGGTCCTGGCTGCAGAATGACCCGGAGTGTCCCTGTGCGCTGTGAACCCCAGGCTGTGTTAGTGACAGGGACCATTCAGCCTCCCTGAGCACCACGACCTTGCTGAGTCCCTGCTGCCATTCCCTCATTGTTTCCTGCTCCCCAAAACATGCAGCTGGGCTAAAGTTTGAAGGCTGCCGTGCAGGGAGTGTTGGGGGTTTCACTTTCGCTTCACGGGAGCTGCATCAGCTGGTACCTAATGCTGTGTCTGTACTGGGGATTAATCAGCATCACCCTCATCATTCTTAAGCTGAGCTCCCAGAGGCTCAGGCCGAGCTCTGGCCTTACTGGCTCAGGAAGGCAAATGTTGGGGTTTGGGGTCTCTCTGGCTCTGGGACCGTGGCACGTGCTGAGGATGGCAGACTGCAGGACCTTCCCACCCTGTCAAACCCTGCAGCTCTAGGTACCACTTCCTTCTCTCACCCAGTGTGTCTTCTCCTGCAGGACTACATCTGCCCACGGTGTGAGTCTGGTTTTATTGAAGAGCTTCCTGAGGAGCCAAGGTAATGTGCTGCACCAGGGGCTGGTGCTCCAGTGAGCCCAGGTTGCTTTGCTCTCTTCCTAGTTCAAAGGCAATGTTTGATATAAAATGGATTGTTTCTATTGCTTCTGCCCCAGATTTGGCTCATGTTTCCTCACTTTTGGAGTACAGTACTTTGTTGGCAAGTTAGCATCCACAGGCCAATCTGCCACGGCAATGCTGGGCGTCTGATGTCTGCTGAGGGGCGGGGCAGGAATGGTTTGATTTCAAACAAACATAAAAAAGTGGTAGGGAGGCTTTCCCCGTGCTGCTGTGTGGTAGCTCTGACCTGATCTGAGTCACCAGGGCAGAGATAACCCCAGAGAGAGGGATCTGGGAACGGTGAGCGCACAGACACCTCAGTGTAAGCAGTGACTGTGTTGGGGATGAACAGCAAAATGTTGTGGCTGATACTTTGGACTCTGCCCTGGAGCAGTGAGTTCTGCGTTTCTGTACTGCTCTGCTGCTGCTGGTGGCAGAAGCAGCAAGAACATCTCAAAATGTTTCAGTCATGTTTGTGGGGCCCCAGCTGTGACCAGCTGCAGGACAGGCCGTGAGCAGTGCAGGGGCCAGGGGCAATGGGTATTGCTGCCTGCTTATTGTGGTGGTCTGCATGGCCTGGGGCTTCTGCACTGAGCAGGTGATGTTTGGTTTGACCGTGCCAACCCTGGAGCCTGAAAATCCATCCTGGCTGATCCTGACTGTTTTGGTGATTCCCTATGACCTTGGGAGAGTCATGTAGTTGCTGAATCTCAGCAGTTTCGGTACTGTGAATGCAGAGTTTGGTTCTGAGCAGGAACCGTTCCTGCAGATCTGAAAGCAGAAGTCTGACAATATTTAGAGTTTTCCCAATATCCTGATCCGTTGGGTTACATGCCTCTGCAGTAGAGAAGTTTCTTTGATTCAAGATGAGACTTATGTCTTGGGGTCACAGCAATCAGCGTTTGTGCCTTAAGTCTTTCTGGTGCTCTGGAGGATTAGCTGGTGTGTTTGAGATGGATTGTAGGGGAAATCCTCGCTTGACATTGTGGTTCAGGCACTTCCCTGCAGCCTCATGAAATCTAGTAGAGTAGGGAGAAATGGGTGAGGATGTGGGAAAATGAAAGGTTTGGGGAGGGAAAATTGATGTGGGCAATCAGAAAATCAGCAGCTGAGGGAAGACCAGGTTCTGTTGAGCTGGCTCTGCCCTGGGATGGGGGGAGGCAGAAAAGCCTTGGAAGCTGTTATGAGAAGATTACCAGTGCTCTTCATTCCCCATAGGAATGCTGACAACGAGACCAGCTCCTCTACATCAGCCACTGATCAGAGCAGACATCCTTTTGAGGTGAGCAAGTCCTTTCTCCAACACCTTCTGCTTTGCTGTTGGATTGAGCATTTTTCCAATAGTGCATTGTTTAAACATTTCCCAGATCATGGCAGAATTTGGAAAGGAGGAATTATTATCCTCCACACGCTGCTCCTGAAATCTTTGCATACCATATTTTTGCTGCGTGTGTTACGTAGGACCATCACTCGTAGCTGATTCCCGTCGTGAGGGGGCTCAGCAGGATTTGGAGAGCAGGATTTGGGTGTGTTGCTATGCAGTAGCCTCAGCTCGGAAGCAGCAGTGACACACCAGAAAGAAACCAGGGAACTGTGATTATTTCTGCCTTCATGTGCAGTTCCAGTGTCTGTTCCTCACTGAGCTGCTGCCGAGGGCGCTGGTCCCAGTGTCACCCCACAGGCCTGGGGCTCACTGTGGGCGGCTGATGGGAATCTGTGGGAGCTGAGAGCTGTTCCTCCTCTTGTCACAGTCCGTTCTCTGCATTCCCTCCCTCCCAGAACGTGGATCAGCACTTGTTCACCTTGCCCCAGAGCTATGGCCAGTTTGCTTTCGGGTTCTTTGACGACGGCTTTGAGTTTCCCTTTGGGTCCAACGTGCAGCCAGAAGACAACCGGGACTCGGAGAACCGGCGGGAGCGCGAGCACCAGTCCCGGCACCGCTACGGCGCCAGGCAGCCCCGCGCCCGCCTGGCCACGCGCCGAGCCTCGGGCAGGCACGAGGGCGTCCCCACGCTGGAAGGGTGAGAACCACTCTGGGACCTGAGGAGGGAACCCCGCTGTTCCTCGCCTTTTCAGCTGGCTTATGGGAGCAGCATCCCAAAGCTCTCCCAGCGCTGCCATGGGTGCCTTCTGTGTCTCACCTGAGCCTGTTGGCAGTTCCTGCTTGGGGTCTATTGGGGTTGTTTCAGCTGAGCGGTGACGTAGACTGTGACTGGGAGTTTGTCCTGTAGTGGGAAAATATTCTCTGGTCATTGCCAGGTGTTGCAAAAATGTTGTAGTTGCTGTGAGGGAAAACAGAGGAGAACACCAGACAGTGTTTATGTAAGTGCAGCCTGGGAGCCACTCGCCATCATGTCAGGAATTGTCCCCTTGTGAATCAAATACTGAAACTTTATCAGTGGCTGATCACTCCATAAGCTGCCATTGCAATTGCTGTAGGGTGTTTTTAATTGCCCCCAACAATGTGACAGTATTCAGCTTATTCAGCCTCTCCCTCCATGCTGGGGTTCTGGGCTGGGAGCCAGCAAACTTTAATTCTTACACAATCCTGGTTTTCTTGTCTTTCAGAATTATCCAGCAGCTGGTCAACGGAATTATTGCACCGACCACAATTCCAAACCTAGGCCTGGGCCCTTGGTGAGTTGGAGGATGTGCTGCTCTCTCTGACAGTGTCTCATTGGTGCTCCAGGATGAACTCACTTGCTGTCCTTGCTCTTCAGGGGAGTCCTGCACTCAAATCCGATGGACTACGCCTGGGGTGCCAACGGCCTGGATGCGATTATCACACAGGTAAAACTGGGATTCACCACAGTCTCCATCCTCCTGTGCGGTGTTGCAGGAGGGGCAGCACCTGTGGTGGTGCAGGGAATGAGGGGACTGGAATGGGAAAGGGTCCACAGTGCAGGGTCCAAGTGCCCTGGCTCAGGAAATGAGTGGATTCTGTGTGCTGCTGAGCTCACCTCTCTCTTCTGCCTGCCTGGCCGGGTGTTTTTCCAGTTACTGAATCAGTTTGAAAACACTGGACCGCCGCCAGCAGACAAAGAGAAGATCCAGGCCCTTCCCACCATACAGATCACACAGGAACACGTAGGTACGTGTCTGTTCCATGGAGTTGTGCACAGAGTGCTCCCTGGAAGCTGTGTAATGTTTTCTTGGGACTTGAAATTTGTCTGCTTGTACCTTTGAGGCATAAAACATTTCAAAGTGGGCAGAGAGCTGAAGGGGCTCTGTTACACTCACACGAAAAAAGAGCAGTGTGGGCTGGATGGATTTGCCCTTGGGAGGTTGTGAGAAGTTCAGTGTGGTTAGAGATGGAAAAGCAGAACGGAAGGGAAGGATGAGGCATACCCAGGGCAGGGGGAGGTGGGGTGAAGGTGTGGGAACTGCAGAGTAACAAACTTTCCTCCTGACAGGGGTGGAGCAGTGGTGGGGAAGGGGAGAGGGATGATGAGTCCCGAGTGGAGGGCTTTGCGCATCGTTCTCTCCTCCTTTGCTCAGCTGGGTTTGGCTTTCCCTGTGCGATGCAGATTCCGGGTTGGAGTGCCCTGTGTGTAAGGAAGACTACACAGTTGGGGAGAACGTGCGGCAGTTACCGTGCAATCACCTGTTCCATGACGGCTGCATCGTCCCGTGGCTGGAGCAGGTGAGTGTGGGGCAGTGCCTGGGGCGTGCAGCACTGGGGGCTTTGTCTGGTCCTGCTCCCCTCTGTAAATATTTTCCTACCTCCATGATGAGGCCTGAGCACGAGCAGCCTGTGGTCAGAGGATGGAGTGTCATCCCAGCCCATTCCTCGAGTGCTGCTCCCCTGTCGTGTTTCTAATCCCGTTTCCCGTATTTCTTGTTTTGTTTTTTGTCTGCTCCCCAAAGCATGACACGTGTCCCGTCTGCCGGAAAAGTTTAAGTGGACAAAACACTGCCACAAACCCCCCAGGACTCACAGGGATGAACTTCTCGTCATCCTCCTCCTCCTCCTCTTCCTCCAGCTCACCAAGTAATGAAAACTCATCGAACAACTCATGAATCTTAACGCACCCTCTGTCCCCGGGGCCCTTCCACTGTTCCCCCTCCCTCCCTGGCCACCATGAGCAGCCAAAGGGGCTTCCAGAGCAGAGCGAGGGGAGGGGACGAGGCAGGAGCAGTGCCCCCAGAATTTCCTTTTGATTTCTGAAGACACGGAGACCCTGGGTCCTTCAGAGATGAGAAGCCTCAAGTTCTGTGATGAAAAAGGGGGGAAAGAGCTCTGTCTGTCAATAAAAACATCCTCTTTGCGTGGACTTTACCCATTGCAGTGCGAGGCTGCTGCGCTCCCCGGCTGGGAACCCCGAGGTGCTGAGCGAGTGGTTGAATCCCAAATTGAAAGGTTGTTTGTATGGGTTTGAATTTGAGATCCCTTTCTTTTATTTCTTTTGCTCCTCCTCCCCTTGGATACTATCTTTTCTGCTTTGGAGATTGAAGTCTAAAATGGAAGCATAAGGATGCTGCCTCCCCCCAGGATTGCCATCTGGGGAGGACCAATAGCTGTCACTGAAACAGGAACTCTCAAGTAGACCCTGGGATCCTTCCCTGTCCCGTCTCGAGTCCCATTTATTTCTCTTTATAACCTCGCCCGCTGGTACTCAACACTGAAAGGGGTTTTTATAATCTTAAATTATTACTGTTGTCAATAAATGGACATTTCAGCTCTGCGAGCCGTTATGCATGATTTGAAGAAAGCTACAGGGTAAGCTCTGAGGCCACCAAGCTGTCCTGCCATTCCCGGGCAGGCTGGGTCTCTCTGAGCCTTCCTGCGTGCTGGGAGTTTCGGTGGGAGCCACTGCCAGCCTGTGGATCACTGCACAGGTAGCCAAGGATTGCAGCTGGAAGCATCCTCGCCTGGTGTTTTCTATTTTTTACACCTACTTCCCCTTATAGTCCTGCCCCCCTCGCAGCCGGGGCAGGCTGTTCTGCTGGGCTGACACAGGACTGGGTGTGCAGCAGAACGGACCAGCAACTCTCATTGTGCTCGAGTAATTACCAGGAAAACAACATTTTGGAGAAAAAAATGTATTGCAAAGCTACTTAAAATAGAGCTGATTAAAACAAGGAGAGAAAGACAAATATCCAGGTATGTTTGTGACTCAGTTTCTGTGACAGAGCTGGAGCTCAGAGAATGACAAGAATGTCACTGGAGCGGGCAGTGACTCCCTGCCATGTCCGTGCTTCCTGGGCCCTGAGGCATGAGAGGAGGAGCTCTCACCATCCATCACCAGGAGCCCCTTCCCCTCACAGGGACTTGAGGTGGTCAGGAGGTCTCTTAAGGGGCTGGGGGTCCATGATCGTGCCACATGTTGGGACTGCTCTGTGGCAGAGGCCAGAGAAGACAAGGGATAATCTGCCCCCATGGGAGCTGCCAGGGAAGTGGGTGGAGGGTTTGGCAGTTTGGGGGGTTCCCTGCCTCTCCCTTGGCTTTTGGGGCCCTGGAAGTGGGCTGGGGCTGCTGGGAAAGGTGCTGGCTCCAGCAGAGCTTGGGTGTCTCTTCTAAAGCAGCATCACCCCAGGACCCAGCCCTTCCATGAGCTTCCTGAGAAGAGATGAACCTCCTATAGGACGAGGAAGGATGATTTGTCCTTTCTTGAGCCATTTCAGAATGCGAGAAGTTGGTTTGTTGGAGAAAGTGTCACCAGCTGTGCCAGGGACTGGCAGGGAGCGACTTGCCCGGACTGTTTTTCTTCCTTGTCTTGGCCGGGCAGCATGGCGGCGCCTTTGATCTCGCAGGAGGGTTTATCTCGGGACTGGTGTGTCGGGGTTAATGGCTCATCCTCTGCCAGGGGTTGAGCCAGAAGCCTGGGCTGGTGAGGTGGGCGGCAGCAAGAAGGTCCCGGCTGAACCTGCACATGTCCGTCTGTGTCCGTCGGCTGACCCAACACCGAGGGAAGGCTTTGCTGTTGAGTCACCAAAACAAGAGACCTGGAAAAACCTTCCCTCCCCCACTGTGTTTCTGCTGTGACAGGGGTGTCCTGGCTCCCCCAGGCGCTTGGGGATGGATGATTTCTCGTGTGAGCAGTGCTCAGATGGGTCCCCAGTGGGCTGAGCAAAGTCCTTGGTGGGTGAATGGCAGCTGCTGCCCACCTGGCAGGGGCTCACCACAGTCATAACATGGTTAATACAGTGTCTGTTCCCTCTCAGACTCATTTGGAGCTGGTTGGGTCAGAAATGGAACGAGTTTGGTGGTTTTTGCTGGGGCCATTGCTCTGTCTGACGTGACAGTGACCAGGATGCTGGGCCTGGCCACAGCAGGCATGAGGTGGCGCAGGGATGTACCCTGGCCAGGAGGCTGAGGTGCAGGTGCTATTCCTGGCCATGCTGCCCTCCAGGTGAGGGGCTGGTCCTCACCACTGTCCACTCTCCCAGCCCTGTTTTTGTTGGGGATGAGGGCGCAGAGCTGGGCTGCAGAACTGACTGGCACTGGTTGTGGCCAGGGGCAGCCTGGAGCTGCATCTGCCAGAGGACCTGGGCTTGCTCCTGCTCCTCCTGCTCCCTCCTTTGTGCCACTGAACCACCACTGCTGTTTTCCTGCAGGGTGGGTAGGGGTCGATGAAAAGCTGGATGTAGCAAAGGACCAGCTGGGCTCCCTGCTAATGGCAGCAGGGATGATGCTGGTTGTGCTGCAGCCACAACCACACAGGAGCTGATCCCTCCCATCCCAAGCCAAGTTCACCATCAAAGCTCTAAGACCTGCTCCTGTTCCATACCATGAACACAGCTTTAATTGCCACAGTACTCGGACACAGACAACCTGCTGGTACATCCCAGCCCTGCAGAGATGCCATTAGCAGATCCTGGCCCCTGCTGCAGTCTCGCTCCCCAGCTGCACCACACCAGCTCTGCGCCAGGGGATCAGTGGGAGAGCCACAACCCCGCGCGGCTGAGTCAGGAGCATCTGCCTTCCACATCCATCCTCTGCCGTGCATTAAAAACAAAGCAATAAATAGCAAAAAATAGATATGTACATAAATAAAATAACATTTTTTGTTTGTTTGTTTGTTTTCCTACAGGACCGTCCGGAGCTGCCCACGGTGTTCAGCTGATGAGCATGGGGAGGAAGTGTGTGGAGAGGTGCTGCCGGCGTGTCTTGCCCCCTCGCTGTGGCCTGCCCTTGCTATTGAGCGAGAGGAACATGGGGCGGCCGCGGTGCCGCCAGCGCAGCGACGCGTAGGTGTTGTAGCCGTTCTCTTCGATGCGCTCCGTGAACTTGCAGTTGGGGCTGAACTCCTTCTGGCAGGAGAGGGAAGGGGGTGAGGGGTGTCTATGCTCAGCTGGGGACTCTCGGACCCCAAGAGTGGGGCAGGGCAGGACCCTAGCTCCTCCCTGGTCCCCGGGGGGCAGAGAGGATTGGTAGGTGCAGTCCCCTGCTGGGGAGCAGGTCAGGGCATGGGAAACCAGGACCCTGTTCCAACTCTGCCCTGAGCCTCTGACTCTGGTGCAGTCCCTCCCAGGAGGCAGCGTTCGACCTACCGACCCGTAGAGCCTCCCCCGCTTGTTCATGGCCAGGTAGAAGCCAGTGTGCACTGCCCGGATGGCCACGACGCCGACACGCACTGACCGGATCTCGACGATGCCTGCGGGACAGGGAAGCATGGCATGAGCCAGGGAGGGACGGGTGACCTCCCCAAGGGGCCCTGCCCCAACACTGGGTCTGTGACCACAGTGTCCCTCCAGAGGGAAGGAGTTGCTGATCCTCACCCAGAGACAGAGCAGCCAGAGGAACAAGGGCTGCAGACCAAGCTGGGAGTGGGAGGGGGAACCTCTGATCCAAGGAAGGTTTGACCTTTACTCCTCCCCAGGGTCCAGCCACTTCCCAGGAGCTGGGCTGTGCGGGAGTGATGCCAAGCACAACCTCATGTGTGTGTCCTCCCCTCATTGGCAGCTCTGCCCGTGCATCCATCCCCAACGCATCTGCAGTGCCCCGGGGACCTGACCCGCCTCCCGCAGCACCCGCCCCGGCACACGCAGGGCACTGAGGCTGGCGTGGCTCTTGGAGGGGCAAAGTGTGCGTGGGGGTGGCAGCGACAGCACACATCGCGTTATGGTGGACGAAGGCCCGCGGGCAGAGGTCTGCGGGGGCAGGAATGGGCCAGGACAGTGCCGTTCGTGGATGCCCGACTGCCTGGTGGCACAAGCGGCCCCGTGCCCAGCACTGCGGGCTGGCGGGTGGAGGAGCACTGCAGGACGTGAGGATGAGCCCGGGGGGCGGCTGCAGCCGGGCTGTGAAGCCACAGCTGGGCTGGCGTGTGTGTGCCCCGACCGCCGAGCTCCGGCTTGGCCGCTAATGGGAAAGGCATGTGGTCAGACCAGCGGCTCTGGCACGGGAAACACCCAGAGCATCATCAGGGCCTCTGGATTCCTGCACTGCCTCACGCCGGCCAGCCCGGAGCGCCGCTGCCCGCCCTGCCGCCCGCCAGGCACACGGCGCAGTGGGAAGGGGAGAAGGAATGCCCAGTGAGAGCAATGTGGGCAGGGCAGCAGGAAGGGCTGGAGCCACAGCAGGATCTGCCTATGGGCGCTACTGCAGGGACTCTCCCGGCTGGACGGGGTGGGAGGACACGCAGAGGCTCTGGCTGGTGGCGGCACACACAGCGTGGGGGCTGCAGCCCCTGGGCAAGGTCTTTCATCAATCTCCCGGCGTTGCTGGCATTCCTCGGGCATCACCTGCCTGTGGGAGGCTGGGAGCGGACAGGGTGGATACAGCACTAGGGCAGCGTGAGGGCTCCCGAGTGTTCGGCTCCTTGGGGATTTTCAGTCCGGCTGCTTCGATGCTGCCACCGGTCCTGGCAGCCACCGGGAGCCGCAGGGCCCAGCCCAGGGAAGCCACCGACGAGGGCTGTGGAGGGGAAGGGATGAGCGAATGCCTGTGAATCCATCCCACTTGATCACTGTCTGAAGCTGCTGCTATTTATAAGGACTTGTGCTTTTCTAAAAATAACCCATTTCTGTTCCCAGTGATCCGGCCGGCTCTGCAGCCCTTTGTTTGCAGGTGCCTGGCCAGTACCTGGTCAGAGCCAGCTCCCAGTGCTCCCAGTCTCACACTCAGCCCCAGAGGGGTCGCGAGGAGGTTAGGGCAGATGCAGGGTTTGAAGTGGGGGAGTCCCTGGAAGATCCCCTGCCACCCTAGAGCTGCCAGTGGGGCTGGTCCAGCAGCTTCTGCGAGGGCTGTGGAGCAGAGCCCGCACCCAGCCCAGGCGCACACAGATAAGCAGAGTGAGCCTCATGTACAGCCTGGAGCTGCTCCGCCTGCCAGGCCCCATGGCCACACCATCGAGGGAACGTGTTGGGGTGCTTTGTACTGGCAATGTGCCTGGTCGGGACTCCCGACAGCCTCCAACACCACAGGAGGGTTCCCTGGGCTGGGCTTGGCTCCCATGTCCTGTGGCTACCAGGAGATATCCTGTGCTGGCTGGGAGATAGAGCAGCCCCTGCTGGACCAGGACATGGGCTGGGGGTGCTGCAGCCCTCCTGCCCCAAACCCCAACACCCTGTCAGGGCACCTGGGGGATGCTCAGGTCAATTTCCCAAGGCCACCAATATCCCCCTCCTTATCCAGCTACTGTCCTGCCAGCCCGGTGCCCCCATCCCTGTCCCAGGAGCAGGGACCCTGCACCCCGATGGGCAGCTGATACCCGGGCACTTGCAGCCCTGACCCTTGCTGAAGTCATACAGCAACTGCCACGTCCTTGGGAACTCTATCCCTCTGCCCACCCAGCTGTCTCTGTGTCAAGTCCCAGCCTGCTCTGCATGCAGTGGCTGCTCCATGGTCCTCTCCGACAGGGATTTTCTGCTATTCCACATCTGACAGAAGATCTGGTCCCATTCTGGGACCAGCATCACCACAAAACTTCCTACATCCCCCCCCTCCTCCTCAGCCTTTTCCCCCTTAAGTGTGATAGCGGGGGAACAATCAGATCCTTCCAGTCCATGGGAAAGGCAGGGCAGGGGGGCATCATGAACTGGCAGGATGAGATGGGACAAAGGATCCCCGAGAGACTCCCTAGGACACATCAGCCGCTGGGAAAGCAACGCCGGGTCCCCGGGCCGTGCCCGCCAGTGTCCGCACCCCTCTCATGGCTGCCACAGTGCAGTGACGGGGGAGAGGGCACC
>WAAG01032133.1:226624-249452 GCA_013390105.1 Tichodroma muraria | reverse complement strand
GTTGGATGGAGTAGGCTAACTCTTAATTACAGAGTGTTTTTAAAGTGCGTTTCTCTAATCAGCTCATTGTTGCTGATAAAGCCTGGCCTTGCTGATGCTGTCCTAAAAACCCTTTGCAAACATGAGAGGTGACTGAAGCCCTGAAAGACTTGAATGCTGCAGGAAGGGGTTGGAATGCAAAACAGAACAGAACAGTGACGTGCAAGTGATGGATGGACAAAGCATTCCCTTTCTTGCCAGATTTTCTTCCGACAACTTTCCTGCCTGTCAGTCTGGTTCATTTCTTGTGGCTTAGTGTTAATATGCCTTTGAAAAGGAAATTTAGTGCCTACAGGTAAAGAGGCTGGTACAAATGCTTGGGTAGGGGTATCCCTCCTGTGCTTCTTGGGAGGGAGTGTAACCTAGTGTAAGAGAAGAGATGGATGGTGACAAAGTGTGCTGTACAGGATTGTTTTGAAACCTGAATGAGACAGAGACCTTGTTTTCATCCAGGGATGGCTCCTTTCATGATTTTGTAATCAAAAGTTCTAATTCCAAAGCAGACAGAAGTAGTACAGCTGCCACTGACAGTCCACTCACTCAGGTGTCTGTTCTTTAAGCCATGACACCTAGAAATGAGGAGTGCATGAGCAGGAGAAGCTCTGCAAGGCTCCCCTCCACTGATCAGGGCTCAGCAAAAGAAGCTCTTGGCAATGGGAACATCTTCAGCAAAAGGGGTGCCTGAAGTTAATGCACAGTTATTTCTCTTGCCTCTGTTAAATGACATCAGTTAGCAGGCAGTTTGCTGAGTCTTAAGGGTAAATGCAGGGATGATGCTACTTTGTCTTTTAAAATTATAAAGTTAATGAGTAACTCTTTAGGGTTGCCCTGTAACTCTTTAGGTGATGTTTGCTACCAAAAGTGTTGATTGTTACCCAGAAAGGGTACTTGCAGTATCCAATTTTATTGTATTGCAGAGGAACCTGCCTCTCTCCGTTGAGGAATGGAGAATTTTGGCCATGTCACCCCTTTCTGCACTGAGATGATTTCAAGAAAGGGTTTGAGTCTCGTTACCGAGTGATTGTATCTATAGTTCTGTCTTGCTCACTGTTAAGCAGTGGTTGCTGTATTAGTGTGTTTGCTTTTCCTGCTTTATAGATACTTTTTACATTTCGTTGGAGTAGGTAAATTATTGCAAAGGGGAATATTCCAGGCAGAAGGGGAGCAGTGGGTAGCTGGGTGAGATTGACACCTGACTGGGCTCACTGCTGTGCCTGTTCTGCAGAGAGAGCAGCTGGTACAGCAGGAGTGATGGCATTGTCCTGTGATAAAGGTGCTGCATGTGACCATGGAATGGAACACAGCGCTGCCTCTGGGACCCAGCAGTGCCATTTCTTAGCATGCTTAGTTGAGCAGAGGAGGAGGAATATAAATAGCAAGGAGTGTGTGAGCTCCATCTCGCCTGATGAACAGTTACAGGAACATCTCCAAGGCAGCCCTCTTCCCTTGGCTTCCTCTGTCAAACACTCCTTTGTTAGCTCTAAGTCCTTGATCATCAGGAGTTTGTACCTTTAAGAGGCCTGTGGTAAGTGATTATTAATAGTGGCACCAGATACTGATAACACAGTGGTGGGTGAGAGCCACATTTCAGCAGCTCAGAGATAGTCCTTTGAGTGCAAACAGAGCTGACTGTGAAGTTGTTAGAGGAGGCACACACTGGCTCTCTGCTTCTTCCTTCAGTAAATCCAGCACACAGCTTTGTTTATTCTCCAGAATTTGGTAATCTGCCTAGTCAGTAGCTCGTGAAATTCCACTGCAGCAGAGAAAAAAAAAATACTGCTGTTCTGTGAAGGTAAGTCAGATTTAGTATTTAGACTGCCTCATCTAGAGAACTTTCATCGAGTGGGGATTTCAAGTAAGAAACAAAAGTGATAGTTCAATGTCAGCACAATGATCACTGATGATGGTCAACACAATCAGCAGATGTCAAGGATGCCTTTGACTCCAGCTCTTTTTTTTCTTCTGGCTGAGGAATTCTGAGGCTGCTGTGGAAGCAAACATGCAGCCCCTTGCTTTCCACTGGTCTCTGCTCAGCTGAGGAAACAGTCCTCATGGGAGCTGACAAAACGTACAGACTACTCCATGATTGGAGTAGGCATTGTCCTCTCATGAGCTTGGTTTAAAGTTTATAAATAAGATCAGATACAGAAAGGAAATTTCTGAAGTGTTCTAGGGAAAGCGGTTTCTTTGGTTCAAGCATTTTGTCTCAGCTTTTTTTTTCCCAAAGGTGAGGGAGCTGATTCAGTTGGAATGTCTTACATCACTACAGGATTTAGCAGGTGCCTTTTGTAATAATGTTTGATGGAAAACTGAGTATTTCTAGCAGTAGGCAGTGTTCTTCAAAGATAAGCCAGATGTGTGTAAAGTATGGATGTCCAGGCAAAAGAGGGGGGTCTGTAGCAATCTGAGCCAGGCTTCATTTTACCTGGGAAGTGTGAGGTTTTTGCTTGATAGTGAGAACCAAGCTGACATGGGATTCAGACTTCTTTATTCATTTGTGCTCAGTAATTCTTGTGAATAATGCAGAAGGCCAAGCAAACCGTAGTGATTCCCAAACTGCTCTGTGTGTCCTGGCTACTCGTACTCCTGCACTTCAAAGCAAGTAGATACACTTATTTGTGGGGCACCTTCAGCTGCTGCTGAATCCTGAGGGGAAAGAAGGTTTTGGGATCACAATGTAGAGTGGCATGATGTGGAGTCTGAGAACAGTCATGCTGAAAACACACAGCATGCTTTTTTATTTTAAAATTATTGAGAAATAACTTGGGAGTTTCTTCATGTCCTTTTAAGATCTTTTCCATTTTATTTTTGGAGAATTATACAAGATTTAGGTAGTTTAGAACTAATGCTCCAACTGTTTTATCTCTAGAATACGGGCATGGTTGTCTCTTCAAGAGAGTCTCTTAACTCTTGAAGCCACTAAAAAAAAAATGAAAAAAAATCTGTAAAAATTATCATTTGAATAGGACTTTTTTTCCTTATTGCAGCAATATACACGGGAACATTTTGCTGACTCTCTCTGTTAACACATTATTGGTAGGCAGGTAGGTATTATAACATTAGACTACCTTCAAGTAGCTTACAGAAGTGCCTGTCAGTGGGAGACAAGCTGACAGAACATTGCTTCAATCAGTGATTGTTTCAGTGATCCCAGGGATATCAGCTACTGGATTAATGCACTTTGTTCTTTTCTTCCCAACAGGAAGCCTAAAAAGGAAGAACATCTTAGTGAAGAGGCTGCCAAGGTGATTTCTAGCCTTCCTGACTTAACTTTCATGCATGCCAAGGTGTTGATGTTCCCAGCCACATTAACACCTTCAACAAGCTGCCAAGAAAAGGTAGACTAAAGTGATGTGAATTGGACGTTTTCTATTGATTTTTTTTCCTTCCCTCTGCGGGTCGTAAAAAGCAATCTTGCTTTAATTAAAAAAATATCAAGTTCAGATGATTTGTTGGTAAGCAGCACTAGAAAGGTATACATAGTAATGTATATTTATTTACATACTGGAGTCCTAAATTTATATTAGAGAAAAATGTAAATAATTGGGGGTAAATCTTTTTGAAGATCTATTCTTTTTGTTGTGCTGGGCTGTATACATTTATGTCTTTGTGAAATACACTGGTGGTGTCCTTCTTAAAAAATTTTTAAAAGTTAAAAAAAATAATCCTATGAACACACAATGAAAACTTCAGTCTTCACAATCTGTGAAGTTCCCCCTTAAGACTTTCAGATTGCATTGAGCATCTTTTTCTTTCCTGCATATATATTAAAATACTTCTTGCTGGGAAAAAAACCAAAAGGTTATGTTGTCCCTTTTGTGGGTTTTTCAATTATTGTTTCTTTAAAACTCAGTAATTTCTTTTGTGTTTTAACAAGCTTAAGATGTGTTTTTCGTTTTCTTTTCCCCCATCCCCTCCCCCTGTTTGATTGGTTGGCTGATCAGTTTTTATGTTCTTGAACTTCAGTAGTATGGCTCTGTCACTATATAGCCTTTTGAAAGGTATGCTGTCAGTAACTTCTTGTTCCAGTTATGAATTACTGTCTAAACACTTTTTTTATTTTTTTTTTTTTTTGTCATTAGAAGGTTGTCTGCTCTTAATCAGTTTGATTTGGAAAAGAAGGACCAAAACAATATGAATGTCTTACAATGAAATTTACCTGTTAAAATTTTTTATGTTCTGTTGTACCACTATTCCTGTTTGATTTTGCACAGTGTAAAATGACATAATCATAGATTGCTATGGTTTTAGGCTGTATATACAGTAAAAAACTATGGGTTGTAAATGTCTGGGGAAATTCCTATGGAAAAAAGAGAGCTATGTCGAAGAACCTCTAAAAAGGTCAATATGCATGCCCAAGGTCTTTTGAGATTTAAGTGTGTAAATTTCCTTTTAGCTTACACAAAATAAAATAATTTAAAAGATATGTATGTATACAGCCTGCTATCATTTTTTACAGAACGTGTGCATCACTCACCTGTCTGTTAGTGGGGTAAAATTGATGTGCTGTAGGACCTTCTGATTTGTGTTGCTCAGTCCCACAAACCACACCTGGCAGGGTCCTGCGGATTTTCCTTCAATTCTCCCCTCTCTTCATCATGTTGGGAGTCTTTGACTTCTGCCTCCAATTTCCCTTCTGGCTTGTAGGGCAATGTGACTCATGATAGCTGGGGTTAGAGACTTCTTCAAAGCAATTGGCAGTACTCAGCTGTGAGAAGCACCAGCTGTGGTGAGGTGAGAAAGGACAGCTGGGTTTGCGGATTTCTTAGCTACAAAAAAAACCACAGCAGTGGCTGAAGTCTCCTCTCATGTTAGCCTGCACTGTAGCTCTGCCAGCAGCATCTCATCAGAGGGTCTCAGTGGACTGGCTCCAGGTAAGGCATGTTCTGGGTGCTGCTGTTTCTTGATGGTGCATGGACACAGACTCTTCATGTCTTTGCTATGTGCACGGCTCTTTAAGTGCTCAGTAGTCACCACCAATTCATCACTTAACATCTAGTTCTGAGAATCTCTAGTGTGTTTTTTTTAATCTATCATTTGAATTCTTTATTGTCTGACAGCACTTGGGTCAGAAAAGCCGAGCTTGATGTCATCAGCTGGGTAAGCTGAAAGGTTGTCCTTGCAAAAGGAAGCTTTTTACTTCTTGAAATGTCCTTGAAAGTCCAGTGCTGGGGTTCCATCTTTGTGAATGCAGGGGTTTCGGTGAGTGGTGGCTGCTCAGAATTGAGAGCAGCTCCTATGGCTATGGTAAAGTTAATTTGTAAAGGCTAAATTGTCTCCTTTGCCCTCTAATTAGTACTGCAGCATGCAATTGTATCAAACTGCACCCTGTTGTAGCAGAAAAGGTTTAAGCAAAAGCCATCTGCTTTACCATGTAGCCCCAAAACCACTTCTGTTTGCTGTTTCTGCAGATTTTCATTACAGCACTGACTTCATGCCTGTTACATGTCAAAATTAGCTTTGCTAATCTCCCAGGTTTAGCACAGTATTCTTTAGTGCATGCTTATTATATCATTCAGTTCTGGTGCTGGCCTGCTGTAGGTTAAAAGTGGTGCCTTTGTTTCCGTGACTGTGGCGTGTCCCTTGGAGCCGGAGCAGTGGCATAGCTGCAGCACAGAGCTATAGCTATTGTTTCAAGGAGAATATGTTTAGGAGCTGACTCATGATCCTTGTCTGGCAGCGAGTGGACTGAAGTATTAAGGAGAGGTGGGGGTGGAAGTGCCAGCTGCAAGTTGATCTTTAGTCTCCTCACAATTGCCTCCAGAGGCAGCTGCCCATTTGTCTTCCAGTCTCCGAGTGCAGTTCTGGTGGCCTGCCGTGGATGGGGGAGGGGAAAAAGGAGATTTCTATTGTGACTGATGTACCAATCTGAAACTTTGTGAAACCTGGTACTAGCCAGAATGTGTTTACGGGGTTTTTATGTTCTTTCTGCATATCACAGACCTTCACACTGCTGAAAGATGTAAAGCTTACATCCAAATTCAGCCTTTTGGGGTAGATGCTGCCTGCCTTAAAATGTAGGACTGCTTTTTGTCTCCTTGCTTAAGCCTCCTTTTTTGTTGTTGATGGTGGCATGGACAGGCAGGATCCTCTTGCCTCTCTCCTCTGTCTTGTACAGGCAGCTCTGTTCGTATGCAGAAAGTTTTGGCTAACAGATTGAGCTGCGTCGAGGTTGTCCTTCCATGCCGTTCCATCGGCACGACGTGCGTTGTCTCGTTCAGTCCTGCCAGTGGCCTCGTGGGCAGGGTGGCAGTTGATGCTTTGTGCACATTTGTGTTGCTATGTGTCGTCACCGGACGTGTCAGGGTGCATCACTTTCACCCCAGGACCGGTGGCACTGAGGAGAGAGTGCTCATGTGCCCGTCCAGCACAAGCAGCGGAGGACGCCTGGTTCAGATGCAATTCCCTGTGTTGGCACGTGGCCATGAAGCAGGGTCCAGAGATCCCACTGTGAAGTGAGCTGCAGGCTCCTGAGCGACTGCTAAGAAGGGCCGGGCTCTGCTTGTGTTGTCTGAAAGACTGTGCTGTGAGACTTGGGGGTTCAGCTCTGCTTTACCCAGAGCACCACCACCTGCTGCAGGTGCTGGCAGTGCTGGACTGCCCACAGCACCTGGAACGTTGACACCTTCTCAGAATATCATTAGCTCAGCAAATTCGTTTTGAGATGCCTAAAGTAAAGCTTGCAAATAACGGGTGTAGGTGTCCTCGAATGCAGTGAGTGTGTACTGAAGTTAACTCTTCATCACATTGAGTTGTACAGAATTTTGCCTGGTAATGAAATCATTGTGTGAAAAGTTTTGTTGTTGGACTGCTGCACTTGGGCTCAATATCTGGTGGGCTTTATAGGATGTGAGAGAGATGTAGGTCAGTGCATGTAAGATGAATCACCCTTGGTCCAGCATTCACATTTTGTGCCAGTTCTGCAACTCTGCATATTCATCTTCTAAATTTCAGAGTATTTTGAAAATACAGGATAGTTGCAAATTACACTTGAATATATTTTATAAAAGCATTTGTCATCTAATAATTGCATAGTTCCTGCTAGGAGTGTCTGCTACAAGATCAGAGAAGTTTTTTGTCTTCTGGCCTCTGCCAAAGAGCACAGCCACTAAAGGCAGCAAGCAGCCTGGTCTGCTCCGTCCAGAGAGCCTGGAATGGAAGATGGGAAGAAACATTTGAATTGAGAGGGCTGAAAACAAGGGGAGGAGGAGCTGGAAGAAAAAACAAATCAAGAGCTCAGCAGAAGCTCTGAGTAGGGGGAATAGGAAGGTGAAGCAGTACTCAGAGTATAGGCAGCTGGGATAGCTGTAGGAAGAGCAGATGGTGGAGAAAGTGGGATACAAGCATGAGGAACAGGAGCATTTGGAGAGAAGGGAAAGCCTGGGCTGGATTACAGGTGCACACACTGTGCCCACTGGCTGCTTTCCTCCAAAATCTGGAACTGAGCCTCGGAGATGCAAGGGTCTGAGTTCCTGTTCTGCAGAGGAAATGTGTCACAGCCGTGGGGTGAGTGGGAGCTGCATCACCACAGCCCCACTGTTGCTGTCAATTATTGCTGCTAGAGAGCTGGACTGCAGACTAAGGGGTTTAAATGCAGCTGCTGGTGCCTGCTGTAGCATTGATACAAGTCCAGATGTTAGAAGACCTTTTTCAAAAATTATTTTTAGATAAGGAGGTACATTATAGTTCCTCACCGCAGGTGTAAAATCAAATCCCCCAAAGCAAAGCTCTGCCATGGATTTGGAACTGCAGCTTCAGTCCTGCCATGTGTCTGCAATGTGACAGGTGTTGCTTACATATCCTCCTGTCTTCATCTGATCCTTGCCTCGTGCCCCGTGCACATCTATTCTCTGAACCAGCGTAGTGCAGTGAAGCTCTTCTCTGAAGGGCCCCTGCTTCCTGCAGCTGAAGGGAGTGGGTGGCCCTGTGTGGAAATTGCAGAGAAGGCACGGGGCTGTGCACTGCTCTCCTGGCTGGAAGCAGCTGGCCATGCCAGCTTTTTTTGCAGGAGGTCACTTGTGCACTTCTGTCGTTTGGTACTCAGCATGAGTTGCCTGATTGGGATGTGCAGAAATGCTAATTTCTCTGGGATGCAGCTTAAGCAGTTAGGAGCTTTGCTTGTTTGATACTCAGTCGTGGCTCTGTGGCACTGGGGGTCAGGTGCACGTGTGATGCATCCAAAACTGATGGAGCTCTTGTTTTCATCTCGTCAACCTGTACTTAAAAATGTAATACATGTTGTTAACCCTGCGTTACAGATGGGTTGCAAAGATCAACTTTGTCAGCAATATCTGAGAAGGACTCGGCTGGCACAGGTCTCACACATCCGAAGGCAGAGGGGAATTCTGACTGTCTCATGTCTTGAATCACTGTATGGTCACCAAAGAAAAGTATTTTTCCTTGTTTAGGGTCTCTGAGTCTTCCTCTGCAGGTCCGCTGATTCTGTCAGGACCCTGCTGACCTGGCACGTATCCGCAGAGGTTCCTAGTGCTGTACGCCATACAGTAATTGGATTGTGTGCCTCAAGTAAGGCTTGGCACTACCCCTAGACTACGAAGGGGCAAAAAAACATTTCCCCTTGAACTAAAAGACACTGGGGTCCTGTGGAAAACAGTTCAAAGGAGAGTCAGATTAGGGCATTGTACATATTTTTTAATGTTGCCTAAACATCCGTAATGATTCTTCTGGCATGGTTTTCCATATGCTTAGTGATCCTTTTGGCATAGTTTTGCATGTTTAGAATGTGTGTATCAGTACATCACCCCATGTGTGCCACATACTGATCTGGGGCATCGGCTTGGGCTGTATTCCCTGAGGGATTCTGCTGGGCTGGCACCTGTGCCCTCACTGGTTGTGTGCCCGGGTGGCATTTGCTCCACCTGCTGTCAGTGGAGCTGTTGTGAGCGATCCTTGGGTTTGGTAGTGCTCGTGCCCAGGCGGGTCCTCGTGTTCGCGTGGTTCACACCAGGCCCAGCGAGCAAACCCGCTCAGGATACGAGCAGGTTTCCTGCTGGGATTGCTGCCATGGTGTGAGCCTCACCTTCCATATTTAAAGCAGTGAAGTGACGTGGAGAGGGAGGGGAAGCCAAGGGGCAGGTTCAGCTCAGCAGCCATGTGCGTGCTTTTGGTTTTGCTTTTCCAGTGAAATGTGTCTCAGTTGTTTTTGGACTCTTTAAGTGATTAAACACTCGGTGTTTGTTTCCCTCAGCACAGAATTGCAGTGAGGGCAGTTCACTGAGGCCAGGTGGCGTTTTCAAGACTGTTTTTGTCTTGTAAACAGCAGAAAGTGTCGCCTTGCCTGAGCTGGTCTTCAGGAGGCATTGCACAAGAAAAGTAGGTTATTTGGATCAGACCTTACAGTGTTGCCTGGCCTCCAGCTGCTCAGCAGGATACCTTGTAGGACAAGGAGTTGTCCGGGGTACCTCAGGGAGCTGGGGTCTCGTGCCACGATGCTGTGGGCACACCAAACCTTGCTGCAGCACAAACCCCAAAGAGCTCTGTGAGGCTCAGCTCCATCCTCGTGAGCCACCACGGCTGGCCTGGCTCTGCACAGGGGTGAACCTTTTGGGTTTGTGCCTTGGGGGAAAAGGCCCATCCCACCCCACGCACTTTCGGTGGCATGGATGCAGCACCTTGTGCCACAATGGGGAGTTTGTCTGTTACAGACTCCAGCTCCAGTAGTAAAAGGAGTGGAAAAATTGGCCTCTCCCATGCTACTTCCACGTTGCTAATTGTCAGCTGCAGCTTATTGGTATAAGTAGCCCAAAGAACCCCTAGAAAGGCTCTCCCCTATTGCTTGAGGGAGCAACTAGTCTTGGCCGCAGTGACACAGGGGAAAGGAGAGCAGTCCTGCTGCTCCTGCCACACAACTTTATCCTGACAGGTCTTTCCAAAGCCAGTGGACAGCTCTATGATTGGAGGAGCAGATTGAGGTACAGTGGGATGTGCAGAAGACACGTGTGTGGTCATGGCAGAACTGTCTCTTAATGTCTGTAGTCTAGTGTCCTCTTGGGCTGTCACTCAAGTCTGCAGAGCTGTGATATTGTCTGAATTGTAATTTTTGCTGTGGTTGGAGCTGGTTTTTCAGGTCTTCTTCAGCTGAGGAAAAGAAGTGTGTGAGGAGACTGCCTGGAAAGAACAAGTGAACGCTGGCAGCTGTGTGCAGATACTCTGTGAGTAGCTGGACTGCTGGTTTCTTTTTTACTCCTTTATGCTCACCAGTCCAAGGAGTTTACAGAAGACAAGGCCACAAGATTGCCTGAATCTCTCCCTAAAGCATTTCAGTTGCTCTCAACAATCTTGGAGAAAGATGTGGGAGCACCTTCCACAGGAATTCAGAGCAGAGTGGAAAGTACCTAACAGGCACTTTCAGGAGGCTGGCTCAGGATCCATAAGGCCCTTTTGGATCACATTTTGGCTTTTAAACTACAGGAAGCTTTAGCACAAACAGAAAACATGGTTATTTTGGAAACAAATCAAAAGCAGTCATGAAGTGTCCCCCTAGCACCTTCAAATCCTCCCTTTCCTCTCTATCTCCAGCCCCAAATATCATCCAACATTTTGTCCCA
Organism: Tichodroma muraria; assembly: GCA_013390105.1. Classification (NCBI taxonomy): domain Eukaryota; kingdom Metazoa; phylum Chordata; class Aves; order Passeriformes; family Sittidae; genus Tichodroma; species Tichodroma muraria. The sequence continues at coordinate 238,845 of WAAG01032133.1, read as the reverse complement.
GTCTCAGGAACTTGGACCTGAAACCTGTTTGCACATGAATTCTACTACCAAAAAGGGTTTTTTTTCAAGGCTGTGTTATTTTCCTGGTGCAAGGACTGTGTTTTCATTAGGAGCACTAAAGCCTTTTGTCACTTAGTTAATGCTGAGGCGAGTTAAGAATCAATGTGCAGCTGGCGATGAGGGTTTTGCAGCTGTTCAGACTCTTGCAGGTTACTCCACTCTCCCTTGGGCTGAGCTGCCTCCCTCTGACAATGGCAAAAGGAGCAGTTGTGTGGCTGCTTTGTGCTCCTATGGAAACATTTTCTCCCCTTTTCCATTTTGAAGGGGTGTCCTCTCCCTTCCCCTCTATCCTTGGCCACCTAGATGAAGTCTCTTCTGGCAACTTTCCCCCTTCTTTGACTGGGGAGGAGGAAGCAGGGTGGAAAGGGAGGAACAAACAGCTGTCCTTTAGGTTTCCAATCAGTGCAGCTCCTTAGCAGGCTGGCAGTGTGAGCTCAGTCCCTGGGAAAGCTGTCCTTTCATTCAGGAGGCGGCCTGAGCCAGTTCTCCCCAGTCCAGGGCTGAAGAGGTAGGGAGTTTGGTCCTTTCCAGCTTGTAGGACCATTGCAGCTGGCACAGGCTCCTATTTATTCCCTGTGTTTGGTTCGTGCAGTGCACTGGGGGACCATGCTGGCACTGTGGAGGAGAACCTGTCTCGGGACACTGCTGAAATGTTGCAGTGTGTGTGTTTCAATTTTCGTCTCTGCGTGAAAGCCGCTTTCCCCTGAGACTGGGAGTGGGTGCAGGGAGATACCCGGTGAGGTGCAGCACTGCCCAGGCCAGCCTGGCACCACAGCACGAGGGGACAGAGTCCAGGACTTGTTCTCAACGAATTCCTGAGTGTACTGATCCCTGGAGTGTGTTTTGAGGCGGGACGATCACAGCTGAGATCTCGTTAGCAAGTAACAGGCCTGATGTACAGAAATGTGCCTCGCTGACATCGTGGTCTTACTCTGCCACTTCTGGCCAGCAGGGTTGAAAATTCACCCTTGTGTCTGCAAGTGTGAGCACGATGTGGCTGCCCTGGTTTGCAAGTGGTGGTGAGAAGAGCCACGGTGTGTGGTGGCAGGAGGAATTTTACAGTTCTGGTGCTGTTGCTAGAGAAATTTCCTTCTTGATGGATACAGAGAATGCTGTCTGCAACTGGGATTCCAAAGGTAGATGTGCCTGTAATAAGACATCAGGCCTTATTTAGCTGCAGAAAGATTCATCAGTGAAAAAAGTGCTTTTCTCTGGTGCTCTCTGGTCTTTCCCATGAATTTGGGTGTCTGAATACCATGTCACCTGGCACACTGGTGATGATGACACACTGGTCCCTAGATCAGAAATGATCCTCAAATCTGAGAGCTTGCAGGGGCAGAACATCGCCACTAGCAACAGACAAAAAATGAAAAAATTAAGTAATGCAATGGTGTGCCATACTGCCCCAAATTAAATGTTTCCACCTTCAAAAGCAGAGCCCTACTCTCCAGATTTTAAATAAACCTTGCAAAATGCAGCTGAGCTGCAGGCAGGGGCAGATTTGCAGGAAGGGAAGCTGCACAGATATGCCATTGCTTCAACTTAGATGTGGGCATGGGATTTTCTGGCCTTGCAGGCCTCCTGGTCCTCTACCCTTGCCAAAGGTCACCAGCTCCCCACAAATTTTTGAAAAAGAAAAAAGGATAAAAGGAAGGGGTGGGTGGGGGAAGCCTGTTTTTTTTTTCCCCCTGTAAGGGCTGAGTTGGTTCTGCAGTGATGACTGTGACAGGCAGAATCCAGCAAAGGTGCACTAAGGGTTTCTCTCAGCCAGCTGCCCTGCAGCAAACGGAGCAGGAGCACTTGGGCAAAGCTAAAGCATCAAGAGGCAGGGAAAGGCTTTGATTTGTGCATTAGTAGGGTCTAGTCGATCTTTGGTCTGCCTCATTTTCCCATTCTCTGTCTGCATTGCTTATTTTTGCCTCCCTGGGTGTTTCTCCCAAGACTTCCCAGCTCGTTCACGCTTAATCTCCGTGATTTGTCTACAGCCCCAATCTCTGCAGGTCACCGTGCGGTTCTCTTTGGCTCTTTGCTGCCGTCAGCACATCTGATCGAGGCTGAGTTTACATCAAAGGAGCACCTGACAAAGCAGCCGGCCTGATAATAGGCTCTGGTTTCTTCTCAGCAACCCAAACAGGTGGAGGCGGGCGAGGGAAGGCCGGCAGGACCACAAGAGAGATCCTGCTCTGCTTTCAGCAGGGCTTGCATTTCCCTCCTGCCTGACAGAGCACTGCAGACCCCACTGCTGCTGTAAGCTCCCCAGAAACAGAGCTGCCCCTGGAAAAGAGGAAAGCAAGAGGTAGGCCTTGCTCTTCTCCTACAAAACAAACTCGCTTGTGGGCAACTAAGTAACTCACAAAAATTAATTTTTAGGCTCTCCTGCAGTTGCTGTTGAAGTGCAGCCCCAGAGTTACAGGTGTTTTTTCCCTGCAGAGGGAGGTGCCAGGGTTGGAAGGATGCTACAGTCGCAGTGTGATTGTTTGCTGCCTGTTTGGAGCTGGTCACAAAAGGGGCTGATGAACTCAAGACTGCACACTCTAGCCAAACACATCAAGTGTCAAATGATAGGGATTTGCTTTTGCTTTTTTGTGTAATTTATGCTGCCCAGACCATTTTCCCTGTATAGAGTTTGTTGTGAGGAGCTTATTTTTAATAATTGTCATAAACAGTTATATATTATTATTATTATACATATTATATAATATGTAATAATATAATTTTTATATTTATTATTATATATATTATTATTATACACACACACACACACACACAATTGATACAGGGAGACCTTTCCTGCACTTGGAATTATCCTGAGAGGTACTGGATGCTGTTTGGGCTGGTACAGATGTGTCTCATGAGCATGGTGCACTTGGGAGCTGCTCCTCTTAAGTGCTGCAGCTGTGATCAGGGTGCTTGCAGAACCCCAGCTCCTGTTCTCTGCTGGAAGGAGAGCCAGTGGCACCACATCCTGCCTCCTGTAGCTTTCACCTGGTGGTATTGGGTCCCTGGTACTCTGAGGGCCAGCAGTTTTCCAAAGAATAAGTGATTCTCTGGGCTCTGATCTATCCTGGCCTGTGCTCACCTTGGGCTGGAGACCTCTGACAAGGGAAAGCTCTGCTCCCAGAAGGCTCCGAGGGGAGATTTGCAGCAGGTCTGGTTCATCCCTCTGTTCGTCTGGCACGCCACAGGAGATGTGAAACCAGGAGTAAGTGCAAGGGACAGGAAGGTGCGTGCCAGGTGCTCCCTGCAGCTTGTGGCCAAGGACTGCAGAGGTCCTGTGTGCAGGAACTCCAGCTCTCCATGCTCTTCTGCACAGAACCAACCTTGCTTATTCTTTAAGTCAGGCTGGGAAGCCCCTCTGCAAAGCCTGAATGTTTTGTGGGGTGCTGTAACCTGGAGGGGGAAGGGATGAGAAGCTGCTGTCTTTGGCTGAAGGACAGAAGTGGTGACTGGAGCAAGGCAGCTGGTGCTGGAATTCCCTGGGCTCCCACTCTCAGCATGCAGGGCTAAAAGCCACGTCCACCTAGGAGGGTTTTGAGCTCCTTTTTGCTCTGAGCAGGGTTGGAGATGTCTGGTTCCTCCATGGGGTGAGTGCTGTTTCCTGGGAGAGCTGAGGCTGGAAAAGCAGGACAGCCCTTCACACCTCACCTGCTGGAGTGGCCTGAGGGACCAGAGGTGCTGTGCTGCCCAGCTGCTCACCCCTAGCCCTGCTGTGCTGATAGCCAGCTGTTTGGGGATTAAAGGAGCTGTTTAAACAAAACAATAATAATAACACTGCAGGCAGGTTTGATTTATTATGTAGGGACTCTGGTATTCAAATGAGCTCATGATAAATGGAAGTATTGGCTCATTAAATATTGCTTTGGAGTTTGCCCTCGGGAAGGCCATGGTTTCATAGTGTAGCAGTGATTTGAGATGGTCCAAATTCTTCTTTGGATGTGTTTTTTTTTTAACCTTCCAATGATTTCTATGGGTTTAAAGCCACTTTCAGTTGTGATCTGTTAAAACAATTTCCAGCAAACTGTCACTGCCTGTCTTTGGCTCTTTATGACATATGAAAACCAGTTTTATTTTTTTTCCCTACTGTTTAAAACCCAGGCTTGGGTGAGACATTTGGAATATCTGCTCTTTGCTTTCTTTCCACTGAGGAGTGTGGTGGGATGTCTGGAAGCTGTGAATTACGAAGGCGAGCTGTGCTATAGCCTGGCTTAATTTAAAAGTACAGCAGTTAGAAAAACAAGGTGCCTCGCTCCCACTTCTTCCCTGGCATGTGAAGCAATTGAATTCTGAATGGAAGCTTGAATAAACCTGGATAAATCCCATCTCTGTCTCTGGCCCCATCGTGTAGGGCAGTGTTCCTGTCCCAGCCTCTGTCCCCCAAGGCATCAGAGCCATCCAGCAGCCAGCAAGCTCCAATATTAAACTCCCAAGGAAGAAGGCAAAACAGGAGGAGAGGGATGAGGCCATCCCACTTGTACTCTCTGGAAGTCCATGTGGATGGGTGCCTTTTCTCCTCTATCCCAAGGGTTTAACTCCTGGTTTCCCTGGATCTTTTTGCAGCCGTAGGGTAAGATCCACCTACAGAGCAGAGGCGAGCAGAGGCTTCAAATGAAACAAGGCAGGAAGTGAAAGGAGGATCTCGGTGTGGCGTGGCATTAAATCCTGGATTTGCATTAGGCTGAGTGGGGAGTCAGGAGCCTGCATCCCGAGACTGGAAACACCGCGGAGCAGCGCGGGCGCCGCCAGTTGTGGGTGTGCAGGAGAAAGGCAGAAACACGCTGAAAAGTTGGCTCACAATGCCACTTGCTGCATCCCTAATCTCCTGGTTCCTTTCTTGCCTCGCTAATAATAAGTGAGACTAATTTAATTTTCACAACATCCCAAATCTGTGGCTCTATGATTCAGAGACTTAATAAGATTCTCTAGCCGAGCCAAGAAAAGCTTAGTGGTTTTGAGCTCACTTTCTGTTGGGCTTCAGTTTCAGGACATTTGTGCAGTGTTGTTGTTTGTTTTGTTTTTTTAAAAACAAAACAAACTTGTATTCCGTCAGGATTACTAGTGTGTCTCTTTAAATTATTGTATGTGTAAATTGGTTGTGCTGGAGCTGGGTAAAATCTTGAGCAAAAAAGGCAAATTTTGGCAAAATGAAAATGAGTTGTTTTGATTTGCCACGCTATTTTTTTTTCCTAGCTAGAAAAGAGAAAAACCTATTTTGTTTCAGCCTTTTCTGAATAAAAGGCTTTGAGATTTTCCTCTTTGAAGCAACTTTTCGTTTGGAATGATCTTCGGAGCTAACTTTTGTTAAAAGGGCTGAAAAGTCAAAAGCGAAACATTTGTTTCAGTCGACCCCAAATGAATTTTTTTTTCTTTTGAAACTTTTTTCAGGGTCGCCAGTGAACCGAAAAATCAGTTATTCACCCAGCTCTATATCCCATATCCTGACAGAAACTTCAGAGCCCCACCGTGACTGTTTATGTGGTGCAGCTGCCCCTAAGCCCTCCGTTTGTATGTTGGTAAATTATTCTGCTGCTGGGGGTGGTGTGAGACACTAAACCGGGAGTGAGTGCCTGGGTTTTCTCCCTTGGGTTAACAGGGAGGCAGCGTTTTACAAAGGGTTTTCAACTCTTCTTCTCCATGGCAGGTGTTGCCTTTGCTGGCCCAGGTACGGTTTCGGGACCTGTTTCATCCTCAGGCCGTGTGAGGAGCAGGTGTTAGGAGCTGGGTTTAGAGCAGCAGAGTTGAGCTCGGCTTTGGGGGGGTAGCTGTGCTTCAAAAAGAGGAGTGCAGTAATCAAGAAAAGAAAGTCCCTAATTTCAGGGTTAACCGCAGTCAAACCCCACATTTAAAATGTGCTTTTCTTATGGTTACTCTGGGTGATAAATTATATATTACACGAAGCTATTGGGTTGTTTAACTCTTTTTGTCAGGGCACATTCTCTCTGTGTAGAGAATTATCTGCAGATGGCACTGGGTGTTCTGGAACAACAGAGCCAAATTTTCCTCTTTCACTGAAGCTGGTGGAAAAAAGTTTTGATCAATTGCTTTAGAGCAGACACCATAACCAGAAATGGTTGGGCCCTGCTTGCCTGGTATGGATTGCAAGTCTGCTGGACAGGAAAGAGCAGGGCCAAATGGGTTTGTTCCTGCTGTTTATCTTAAATCCTAATTTAGGCTTAAATCTCAATACCTCTCCCTTGAACCACTGAAGCATTTAGAGCAGCACAAGAGAACAGGCTCAGTGTGTGCGTGTTCCTGAGGCTGCAGTTCTCCCTTGGTGCCACTGTCCCAGGGAGCCCTTCCCAGCCAGCTGGGCACGTTCTGGCACCCAGAGCTGGTGCCAAAGCTGGTCTTGCCTGGGCAAGGGTGCTGGGCAGGCTGGAGCCACTGTGCCTGCTCTGAGCCTGGCGAGCACCAGCCAGGCTAGGATGTCCTGGAGAGGACTACTCTTTAATTTTAAATTACATCTTTTCATCCTCAACTTTGGAGAGCACTTACCCTGCCCCAGGTCCAGGCGTGAAATAAAGTTAGTTGGAGCCACGTGGATTTCCTATCCCCCAGGAGCAGCCCATGGACTGTGGGAGGGTTGGTTTTCCTCCCATCCCTTCTAAGGGATGCTTCTCTTAGGCAAGTCCGGAGCCCTTGGAGCCCTTCTCTTTCCCCAGGCTTGTTCACCTCATTCCCTGCACCTCTGCTCCCCACGGGGACCTGCCTGGGAGCAGCTGTGTGGTGGCTGAGCTGGGAGCAAGGTCACATCAGGAGCACAGGGCGTGGGAGGGGAAGCAGGAATAGGAGTTTCTGCAGGAGGAAACAAGCTGGGACTTGCCACCTTTCCAAGCTCATCCCCAGGGCCACATTGAAGAGTCGTCCCTCCTGCCCAGCACGTTTCTCTCCCTTTTTCCCCCCGCTCCTTTGCCTGGGATGACACAGTCCTGGGCTGTCCTTGCTTTCATGTGTGGGACTCCAGACTGGTTGAACCGATTTGTAGTGGATGATTCACCGGGCACGTTTTGGCCCTTGCTTTGCTCCCACAGTGTCTGGTTTTGGGGCCGTGCTGTGGCTGCATCGCTGCCGTCCCCAGAGCCCCTGTGACACACCAGGGGTGTACAAACCATTGTTGTGCTCCTCTCTGCAAGTGATTCTGGCTGTGCTGGTGATCCCTAACCCACTAAGTCGAGGCTTTTTAATAACCCAAACTGAGCGGCAGAGGTGATGAGGTGATTNGCATCGGAGTTCTTCACTTGGGCTGGACAAAGGAAACCATCCAGAGTTCAGTTTGTAGTAGGTAACAAGCCACGAGACCACCGGTGAGGCCACGCAGTGCTTGGGGATTCACCTGTGTACAGCAGGAGAGGGGCGGAGGGGAGGGTTCAACTCTGCTTAGGAATTCTGCTCCGTTCCTTGCTGCGTCTTCCAGGACGGGAGTGTCATCCGAACGGGGGTGGCCTTGCTGCCACCGTCACATCTGCCAGAGCTGCATCTGAGCAAAAAGAGCAAACTGCAAGCTCAGCTCTTCCCCAGCTCCCCTGCCCCATTGTTCCTCTGAAGCCTTTTCCTTTCCGAGGTAGGAGCAGCACAGTCCAGTTCTCCCTCCCTGGCTCCGAGGTTCCTCAGGGGGAGGGACGGCTCCGGGGAATGGACACGGCCACGCTGCTGGAGCACAGCCAGCTCGGGGCTGTGCCCGTCGTGGTGTCCCTGTGTCTCAAGGGCTGGAGACCGAGCAGCTGCTGCGTGTGGAGACCACGTGGATCCACAGGTAACCCCGAAAGGCTTTTCCCGTCCTGCAGCTGAGCTGCTCCTCTCCTGACCCCCAAGCCCTTCCTTGGATGAAAGCTCCACAGCTGGGACCAAGTCTTGCTGCTGGAGCTGGATTGCCTCTGGCTGCACTGGCCAGCCCCTGTGTGGGCTTTGAGCATCACTGCTGCTTCCAATTCCTCCTGGGGAATATGATCTGGGTCCAGATCCTGCACCTGCTTTCATCCAGTGAAAGCCAAAGTCGGGCAGCTCAGCTCACCAGACCCTCCTCAAACCCTGGTGTAGCCCAAAGCTGTGTCCCCACAGCCACCAAAGGGAGGTAGGATGCTCCGGTGCTTTAAAAACAGAGTTACATTCAGGACAGATGTTCTCCAAATTGAGAATAGGTGCTCCTCATCCCTGGAACTGGAGCATTAACTTGAGGCTAGAGAAGACAGTGGCTGAGGTGACCCTCAGTCCGTTCGGGGTGGCAGAGGCAGCTTCTTTGCATTTCTGTCTGGAGAAAGGGGTGCAGGAGCAGAGGGCTGAGCTTTAAGCTGGCTGGAAGTGGAGCCCCCCTTCCCTTCGTGCCCTGAGCCAGCTGCCAGGCCTCACATGAAAACACTGCTACTAAACCAGTCAGGACTCAAAGCCCCCCTCATCCACAGCCCTGGGGTTTGTGGCCCCTCAGGATTTTCCCAGTGGCGTCTCCTACTTTCCCCCTCACATCCCTTAATTAAGGTTACACTACACAGATCTGCTTCACCAAGTTTTCCCACCAAACAGCAGGCCGGGCAAGAAATGCAGACCACTTCATGTGACAGTTTTGAAGGATTTAGGTGGAAACCTTTGGTTGAAGTAAGGTGCCACTTTGGCTGCCACGATATTAACCCCTGGCAGGCAGGAAGAGGATGCTGGTAGCTGCCTTTTTCTGCCATCAGGGCAGCAGGAAGAGGGGTTTATCTCTCTGTGCCTCCCACCCCAGCAGACCCCGAGACACACCACACACACACCCCCAGGAAGGGGCAGGCTGGCCAAATTAGTTCTGCTAAGGGTTGCAAGCCAGGCAGTAAAGTCCCTTTGGAGCAGCCCAAATAATCCCTCCTCTATGCAAGTAGTAAGGCAGGGTGCAAGGAAAGCAAGAGCCATGTTGCCCTACCTGAGTGTTGTCTTCTAGCAAGCTTCCAGGGGGTTGAGGCTTTTTTTTTTCTCTTTTTCCTCCCCCTCTCTAATAAATGCAGAGCTTGGCACAAGCACACAATCCTTGTCATCCCTGCTCACACCAGGAAAGGGGCAAGTCCTGAAGGCTGCAGGCCAAACTGTGTGAAGGACAGAAAGCAAGGGGAGGAACAGGGCAAGGGAGAGGAAGCCCAGTGAACAGGGGAAACAGGAGAGGAAATAGTCCAGGGAGAATAGCATGAGGTGGGGAAGGCAGGGCCAAAAGAATGGAAGGAAATCCTTGCAGAAATGGGCTATTTGAAAGCTGTTCCTTCTGTGCCTTCCCTGGCAGATGCTCTAGATCTGGAGATGTTTGGGGAGGAATCGGCTGGGTTTTGGGGACATGTTGGTTGAAAAAGGGAGAGGGACAGAGAACTAAAAGCAACCCTCTCTGCTCCTGACCCCAGAGCACCTGGCGCACCTGGAGTGCCGGAGGATGAGATGTGAAGTCAGTAGGTGTGCCCAGCCCACTGCCACACGCAGAGCCCCTGTGGCTGCTGCACACGAGGCCTTACGGCTCCTTCCCCCTCCCTGGCCACCTTGTTCTTTGGAGAAGGAAGGGTGGGAGGGAAAACCCATGATCTTGCTGGCCTGCTGCCAGTTGCTAAGGCAGTTTCTTCAAAAGGGAGGGGGAGCTGTGGAAGGAGGGAGCTGCCTGGAGGGGAGGCAGATGATGTATGCAGGGACCAGGCAGAGAGAGGAGCCTGCAGCCACCAGTGATGGAGGCAAATGGGGCCTGGGGCTGAGCGGGAGCAGGGGGGAAGGAGCACAGAGGAGACGGGTGAGGTGGAAAGGGGCAGGGGGAGCCAGGAGAAGCAGCTCCTTGCACAGCTCAGCCCTGGAGCCAACATCCCAGCAGACCTGTGTCCGCTGATGGGTTCGCTGTGGTTCACAGCAGCTGCACGAAGCACTGCCTGTGGCAGGAGGGGATTTCATTCTCCAGTGTTTTTTCCCCGCTGTTTCCTCTGGTGAGTACGAGATGCGTGTGGTCCAGGGAAGCTGGCTGTGCTGTGTGAGCAGGGCTCGCTCCTACTGCCGGTGCTGGAGGAACACGTGTCCCACGCGGATGTGCAGGTTGGAGGCAGGGAGCATTACCCTCCCGGGCAAGGCCACCAGCAGCGTGGTGCACAAGGCAGCTTTTGCCGTCCCCTCCTTGCTTCGGTGCCGCGTTTGGGTGTCTTTCTGCGCACACAGCATTCTCTTGAGCAAGGCCCGTGAAAGCTGGTGGCTGCCTGGCCTCAGCTCCCTGATCTTCCAGTTACTTGGGCCCACAGAGGAGCTTGGTGTGGCTCTTGATAGCCACGGAGTCGCTGCCCGGACTCGTGATACCGAGCATCCGCAGAGCTGAATGCAGGCCTGGGCCAGTGCTGCTGGCAATGGGCCACTGCCCAGTGCTGTGGTGCCTCTTCTGCCTGGAAACGCCACTCCTGGGGCACAGTGGCACCACCCGAGGGAGGGAGGGACTGTCCTTCAGTCCCCAGGGTACCCCAGAGCCCTGACACCTCGAGAAACAAGGTGAGTGCCTCACTCCTCCGGGCGTGGTGTTGGTGTGAGATTCCTCGGACCTGAACCTCGCGCAGCCTGTGCCGAACTCCAGCCTGCTTCCCCCTTCCTCCTGCTCCCCGCGCAGCGGGCTCAGAGCAAGGGCTGCCTGTGGACAAACGCCTGGAGCTGCCTCTGGCCGGGGCAGACACTGTGGGGAGGTGCGGCTGCTCGCAGGGGTACCCCATCTTAAAAGCCCAGAGCGATGGTTTGCCCTCGCTGAGGTGGAAAGGTGGAGGGTTGGAGCGGGTGGGAAGCTGCTCACCTCAGGAGGGGGAAGAAGGGCTCTGTGCAGAGCCTGCATGTTCTGCGCTGGAGGCGGCTCTCACGGACAAGTCACAAGGGAGGAAATAAGCTCTTAAAAGGTAGGTGGCAACAAAACCGGGGCAGCATCAGCATCGGGAACTCAATAGCGGCACCTCCGCCGGCCCTGCCCCGGGTCAGTGCACCAGCACCTGGCCGTGTCCGTACGGGAGCTGATGCCGCGGGGCCGCGGGGCCTGGGTGCAGCCGAGCCCCCGGGCAAGGGGTCGCGCCGTAGCCCCGGCTGCGCTTCACGAACCCTGCGAGCGCAGCGCTTGCTGAGCGGACAGAAATCCAATCCTGGGGCCGGCTTTAATTCCCCCACTTCTCCTTTATGTGCGTTTCTCGCGCCCCGTGTCCCCGCAGCCATTTGTCTCCGGGCGGCAGCTGGTGCAGAGCCGTAACACGAGCCAGCTCCCCGCAGCCGGGGCGCTGCGTGCGGCACGTCGGGACGGGGACAAGTCGCTGCTTTTCCCGTTGGCTCTCGGCTCTCTGGAAATCCAAAATGGAGCAGTCGTGCTCCCGTGGGCGTGGGAGGCCGGGCGAGGCGTGCGCAGGGGGTGACTCATGAGCCGAGCACCGCAGCCGGGGCCAGCCCAGGGCGCTCCGGGGCCGCGCAGACACGGCCACGAAAGGCTGGAGCCAAAGGCAGGGGCGAGATCTCCCTCCTGGGCCGGCCCTGAAAGCGAACACCGGGCACCTGGAGGAGCGGGGAGGGCACTGATAAATGAAGCGGGGGATTAAGGTATCAGATGTTTCCTGCTGGGATTTAATGGCCTGGAGGACAGCGCATTCCGAGCATTAGGAGCGGGCAGGTCCCGCTCCCCGGGAAGCCGCTCACTGCCCCGGGCTCGGCTCGGAGCTGCAGCTCCCGCCTCAGCAGAGCCGAGCATCCCTCGGCACACGTAGCCCAGGAACGGCCACCACGGGCACCCCTCTGTGCTGGGGAGGACAAAAGCCTCGCAGCAGGAACGGGCCTCGCACAGGGCGATGTTTCTCTTGTTCTGTCAGGCGGAGCGGGGTCAGAGCGGGCTGTCCCTCCCCCGTCCCTGGCCACCTCCCGCGGGTGAACACCTCCCACCCCTCCTCCTGCAGCCCTCATGGGGTCTTGCGTTCCCCTGACTGCCCTCCTTCGTGCAGGGAAAGAACAAAGCCAGAATTTATTTTAATTGTTTATTGTATAATATAAAACTACAAAAGTAAGACTGCTCATTTCCATGTACATTTGTCCAATTGTTTTTTTGATTACAGCCCATACCTACATGTGAATACAGTAATCTGGTTTCAGATGTCTGTAATATTGCATAGAAAAGGCACAGCTCTAAGGTCTGTGGGAGGGGAAGGGGAAATACAGCCTTTTTTCTTTTTTTT
>WAAG01032133.1:148573-226582 GCA_013390105.1 Tichodroma muraria | reverse complement strand
TTTTTTTTTTTTTTTTTTGACAATAACAAGCCCTGTTCAAACAACCATGCACTGAACATGTCACACTATTTACACCTTTTCCAGAATCTTGGCCTTTGCAGGCATTAGTATGGAATACGCTCAGAACTAGATAGGAGTTTAGGAGTTGAGGTTGGGATTTTATCTGCAATTTGTGTTTTTAAAGAGGTTCCAGAACTTGCATTAGGCTTTTTTTCAGAAAAAGAAAAAAGTGCTTAAAAAAGAACTAATTTATTTTAAAATGCTCAGTCTCATTAATTAATAGAATATTGAAAGCAACTTGCACAGAAGCAGGATACTGAAGCCTGATTGGGGGGAGAAAAAAAAAAAAAAAAGACCAAACCAAACCGAAAGAAACCCTGTAAGAAGAAGTTCAAAACATGCCAGAATGAATCAAACCATTTATCAGACAGGACCCATTGCGATTTACTCAATTTCATGGCAATAAAAGTGTAAACCTTAGATTCGAAATGATCCGTTTTAAATAACCCAGGCTCTTACCACAGGGCGTCGGGGAAAAACCGGAATTACCTTGCTCAAGGTCCGGGTTTCTCCCGCCAGTGACGGCCTCGGCCGCCGGCCCCGCGGCGTTGCTCTGCCGCAGGGATGCCCGGACGGACAGGCAGGGATGCCCGGACGGACAGGCAGGGATGCCCGGACGGACAGACGGCGCTTCCCGGCCGCTCTCCCCGAGGGCTCTGCCACCTCCTTTCGGGCACAGAGCCGGGCCTTGGGCTGTACGGGGCGCTCGGAGCGTCCCGCCCGGCCGCACCCCCGGCCAACCCCTGGGGCCCGAGGGAACCGATCCTGCCCCTGCTATGGGCGTCCAGCCCCAGGGACTTGTGCTGGGCCTCCCATGCGCATTTAAAAAACAAGGGGGAAAAAAAATCATCTTTCCTAAACGTTTCCCAGGCCGGCATGATGGAGATGATTGCGTTTGCTCCTGCCTGCAGTGGCAGATTCCAGTAGCGTGCCAAGGGAGGCCCCTCTCTAGAAGCCAGAGGGGGGTAGGAGCTTGATTAGGACTAATTTTGAACATAAACCTGTCCCTCCTCCATACCTTTTTTTGCATATTTCAAACAACCAGACCCATATTAGAAAAAGAGTGTAGGGAAAAAATAATCCTGTGATCCATGCATATCCTGACTGGAACTCAATTCATTCTTTCTGAATCTGGCTCCCATACCCTTTTTCATACAGATTTACATTCCTACAAGAGGATACATTCCTACCATACATTCTGTACATGTTACAATCCAGATGTTGTTAGCTTCACAATAAAATAAATATATTTACAGAAGAGAAAAAAAAAAAGAATAAATAATTTAAGAAAAAAAAAAATCACTTCAAATCCAAAGCTCTCTTATTCTGCTCCCATCTTGTCACTTCATTGCACGTTAATGTCAATCTCCATCCCTGGTGTAGGTCTCAGAGAAATTGCATGCGTGGCTGCTATTGGGACCGCAGGACAGGCCCAGCTAGAGACAGTCAGTGATGGCGCAGGGGAAAAGCCACAGCTCAGCCCTTCTGACCCAGGCCTGCACCAGCCTGCCCCACAGAGCCCCACAGATCAAGTAGGTTTTTGTCCTGTGGCATTCCTGCAGGGATTCTGCCACAGGACATGCGCTTCAGCACCAAGGAGCCCCAGACACCGCCCAAGCGGCAAAGTGGATTTAGTTGAAGTTTTTGTACCCAGAGAGCAGGAGCCGAGCTCTGACTCCCCTTAACAGCACAGGTCCCTGAAAAGGGCACTCATGGGAGCTTTTGCCTAGCAGGTGGTATTTATGCAGGTGTAAACATTTAAGTAATCCCAAAAACCAGGAGGCTCCAGCGTCCTGCAAATCAGTTTCTGACCATGGTAAGGCAAGTGCCTACCAAGTTGCTGTGTGAGCCTGGTGCTGTTGCAGGTTTGTGCAGGGTTGTGTTCCCAGGTACTCCCAGGGACAGAAAAGAAAGGCTGTGGGTTCTCCTGCAAGGGCCGAGGAACTGCTGTGGAACAAGAGCTGGGTGGGAGCTGGAGCTGTCTCCCTCCTCCCCACCCTCCCTTCACCCAGTCCCTAAAGCTACACTTGGTCAGTGGCTCTCCGTTTGAAGCAGTAACTTCCTTTCTCTTTAGTCTGTGTAACCACTGCATAGCCATCAGCACCCCAGTGCTCCACCGAGTCCAGCTTGGGAAAAAGAAGAAAGCAAACCCACCCCCCTGGGCCAGTGCCCCCTCCTCCCTCAGCCCTGTCTCTCCCTGGCAGATGAACTGGAGGCAGAAGCGCCTTTCGCAGCTGTGCACGATGCGTTTCATCTCCATTAGGATTCCTTCATTCCGAAAATGTATTTGCTCTCATCCTGTGTCTGTGTGCATATCTACGTTACACCTATCTATACACTAATAAATACATATGGCCTGTTTTAAAGTGCCAATTTATAAAAAGCCGCCTCCTTAAAAGGCAGGCAAGACCCAATTTCATCCATGACAAGAAGGGAGCAGAATTGACTGAATATTGCCAAATGACGTAAAACATAATTTAAAATTTCTTAAATAAATATAAAAGTTATTCCTAAAGAAGCCATAGGCATGTCAACAATACAGGTTGTAACCGGCACTCAACAACTAAAGTACCATTGGAAAACTAAAATGCCATAGCAACTTCAGCAATAGGCATGATACATTGCAAACATTTTTTTCTTTTTAAATTAAATGTACACCACAACGAACTTAGGAAAAAATAAAAATAAAAAAAAAGCTCTCGGTGCAGTAAGAAGACTTCTCAGGTGTTACGGGGGAGGGGACCATGCATAGAAAGCTGTGTCTGTATACTCCTTGTAAAACGGGTCTATAAAGTGTAAAGCAGGTAACACAGTTGATACAAGAACCCAACTCTATACGAGATGCCAAGTGATGCCGCACGACTGGCTCCAGTTTCAACAGCAATGGATATTAAAGCGAGTCCATCCAGTGCAGGTACGAGATGAGCTTCACTGCAGTAATACTGAAGCTGCCTTTTTCAGCACTTAGCACAGTGAGGCGGGAGAGGGGAGGAGAAATGCTCCAAGAAAGGGCGAGGGGCGCTCCCGGCCCTCGCCCGTCAGTCAGGGAGGTGCCACGGGAGGCTGGCTCCCGGCGGCTCCGGGCACGCCGCTGCCCCTCACGCCGTTCCCAGGAGCTCCGGGTGAGCAGGCGCCGATCTCCACCGGGTCAAGGCTCCACGTCAGGCGGGACGGGGGCCTGGCAAGGCGGGCGGGCTTGGGGACAGCGCCCGGCCCCGGCAGCGCTCAGCGGCTCCGGGGGTGAAGTTCCACAACTGTTTCCTGCCAACTGCTTCCCATACGTGTTGGAAAAGGACATGGCTCTAAGTTTCAGGAATCACAGTAGCGCGCAGTGGGTACAGCAGGGAGCAAACACTTGTGAAACTCCGGCAGAAGCAGCTCCCAGCCCTTTCTTAAAGCACTTTTTTTTGTTTGTTTGTTTGTTTGCATTCAGGGAAACCGACTGCAGGCTTATTTGATCCAATTTTCTCTTTGCACCATACACATATAAAACATTACAACTCTGTATAAAAGTACAAGTGGTTCTTGTACATCTGAATTATGCAGGAACTATGTGAGCAAATCCTATCAAAATAGCTATTTTTTTGTGTGTATAAACAGCATTTGTTTTTAGAAAAAACAATACCATAAACTGCAGAATCTGTACAAAAATATAAAATAAATTTGGGCAGCAGTTTCTAAACAGCCATGTAAATGCAACACTTAAAGAGGAGCAGGTTAATGCCTCCAAAAGGCTGAATTGCTAAAGTCAACCTATACAGGGCTAAAATGGTATTGAGATTATCTAAATAATAAAATTTTTTTACCTCTTGCAATAAAACTTATAGAAAAAATAGACAAGTATGCACATGCAATTTACAGCTTTCCCCAACATAATCCTTGTGCTTAGCTTTTACCTTTTTTTTTCCTTTTTTTTTCCTTTTTTTTTTTTTTTTTTTCTTTTGTAATAACATAACATTGTCTACAATACATATTCTTTCCTATACCAGGATATTCGGTCTTCCTTGAGGAACCACTTTAAAAAAAATACATTAGAAGTGGTCATACATGGATGAAGGCACTCCAACTCTGCTCGAAGCAAAAACTAGTGTGATCCTTTTCTTTTCAAAAAAGGCAAGCAAGGATGCATGCACAGTGCTGTGAATCGGGGCTGGGAGGGACTATGGAAATACTACCAAGTGTATATACTGGTACTGAAAATTAAAAAAAAAAAAAAAAGAAAAGAAAAAAACAACAACAACAAAAAGTTGCTGCATTTCTAATATTTTTAAGACCCAACAAGCACCTCCATGATGTGATCCAGTTCTGTGAGATCCATTTTGAAAGGCTGATTTGGAGTTACTGGTTGACTGCTGTACGGAGCAAGAGTTTTTAGGAGCTCATCTGCTGAGACAGGAGCCATTTTTGAGGCAGCCCCCGTGGCAGACGTGCAGGGGTCAAAATCATACATGGACGTGTCAATGTCAGCGAACAGAATGTCATCCAGGGTCAAGTCTGTGAGGAAACCTGTGGAAGCTGTTATCTCAAAGTTGCCGGGCAGGGGGTCCATGAGTTTGGATTCAGCCGTTCTGCTCTCCGGGAGGCCCTCGGGCTTGTGAATGTTGGACTCGCCGGGCTGGGCTTTAGAGTCGTCGGCTGCTGATTCAGCTGCTACTGCCTCTGCGGAGGTAGGTGCTGGACAAAGCTCCTCGATTTCGTCCAAGGCTGAGGAGAAGCTGTCCTTTACTGGTTGGAGAGCAGGAGGTGGCGGCTTCGTCGGACCATCGTGCTGGACAGCCGGGGAAGTGCAAAAAGTGTCGTCCTCGAGCAAGGAGGCCGGGGTGAGGCAGGACTCCAGGGGCATAGTGCTTACCAAGTCGGCGGGGAGCAGGGGCGGCGAGGCCAGGTGGCTGAACGCCGGCTGCGCCTCGCGGAAGCTGTCGCTGAGAGGGTCGGCAGGCTGCGAAGCGGCCACAAACATGGGCCTCAAGCTGCCTTCTTGTTTGAGTTCTTCCTGGATTCGCCTCAACATGTTGTTAATTAAAACTGTCTTTTGCAAGCTTGGCTCGGTTAATGGCCTGTGGTTATAAAGTTTCATAAGGGAAATGTTGAAGATAGTCTGACGCTGTAAGGTGTAAGACACCTTAGAGGGACCGTCAGTGGGAGACACCACTTTGCCTTCCAACCCATCTTCATGCTCGTCAAACTTCCGCTTTCCTCCTTTCCCCAACATATATCTGCAAGGGAAGAGAGGAGACTGATGAAGGCAGCAAAGCAGGTGCACAATCTGTCCCCATCAGTAACTCGGCCCTGGCCCACAGCAGCGTGACCAGCAAGCAGCAGCCACCCTAATGCAGGGCTCTAGTCCATCCGTGCATCCAGCATGGCTGTGCTGGTAAATTCCAAGCAGGAATTCAGACAGCATCTATAATACTCAAGAACTGGCATGCTTGGCAGCAAATTTCCTCTCCCTCACATTAAGCAAATACCTGTCCATAGGAGTCCAAGCCACAGGCACTGTACTGAACGTTTCCTTACATTCCCTGACTGAGGTACTGCTATGCCTGGGAATACAAACGTAAAACACCGAGGTTCTCACAATGAATTTCCTCTTTTTATTCAAAAGCATGTTCACGGGGGAAGGGAAGCGAGGCTCAAGCGATTGTGTGTTGAGAGAAACCTCCCCAGTGAGGCTGGGAGATCCAGCCCTTTGGTACACCAGGACACACACATATGGGTTTATTTAGCCCATCGCCTAAGGACTAAACTACCAGAGCAGGAAATGCAGTTATTATACCCAGAATTAGATAAATTACAGATGAAGAAGAAGATCTGTCAAGTCTTTTAGTCTAATCCCCAAGACCACTCTCTGCACTATGCTCTGCTGCTGGTCAGATGGCAGATTTTGAAGGAAACAAAGGGGATTTTACCAAACTTGCCCCGCATTATAAATAATTTCTGAGCTAAGATTAAGTAGGGCAGTTCAGTCCCCAGTGCCATCTCTTCCAGGATGTTTCAGAGCGCCTGGAAATGCTCCTCTAAACAGCACAGTCCCAACCTCATTTTGTCACCATTATTTTTGTGACACAAAGATCCCTCCAAACGCAGAGGAATGAAGGAGTCGCAGTGCTGTGAGAGTAGAACGACCTAACGTTATGCTCTCTCATTTTCCCAGGTAGAGTGGTGAGGTGCTGGAGCTCTAACCCACTCAGTCTTTTAATACGATCACAAGCAGCTCCCTGTTTGTTCCTGTATCCCTCCCTCTGTTTAACAAATTCCTCTGGCATGAAGAATTCTGCCTTGTTTAAAGAGAGAGAAAAAAATAATGTAAAGAAAAAAGTGGAAGAGGCTTTCTAGCCATAGGTATCCAGAAAGAAGTTGCAACAGCCACATAGATTTTTACCCCAGACCTGACCCTTCTCACATTATGCAGCTATCACCTGGGAGACAAAATCTGCCTGCCTTATTTGAGTACAATTCCCAATCCTCCCAGTGGGATTCGTGCCTGCGAAACAACTGCACTAGGCGGGTCTAACACAGTCTGAGGGCTGCACACCAGTTCAGCAGACACACAATGTAGATAGACATCACCAAAAACGACTGACAAACATTTAAGAGCGAAGAGACCCTTGGCAAGCAGAAGAGGGGGCAAAAGAAGTCAGGGTTTTGGTGCTACAAGAGGTTCAGAAAGCATTTGCTGGGTGGTAAGTCCAAAATCAGCATGGGTGAAATGAGTCTCTTCTGGTTAAAAATAAGTCCCAAATCCAGATAATTTTCTAGCATATTATGCAATTTTAAAAAAAAAAAGGCGGGGAGAGGGAGCAGGCTGAGCAGAGCTGAGGAACAGGTAGGCTGCCATCCAAGCTCCTTGGCCAGCTACCAGCAATTCCTGCGCCTGGAATCTCGGGTGAACAAAACCTCTGAAATTTAGCACTACTGCCGAAGCCTGGTTTTCCTCTGCTCCCTAGTATCACTTCCATGGACTACCCTGGAGCTGTGCACACGGGTTTGGGGTGCGAGCGGGGGGCTTTGCTATTCCAGTGTTTGCAGTGGACACATTTCCTTTCACTTCAGACAGATAAGAGCAAGAAAGGGAGGATCGGGCTAGCAAGAATTAAAAACCCTGCCCAGTTCCAGCACATTTTTAAAGCAGCAAGGGGTAAGGAGGAGAGTTAGCAGCTTTCCATCCCTTCCTGTATCTCCTCCCCCTGAAAAAAGACAGACTCTGTCCTAAAGACATACCAGTGCTCCTTCCACAATGCTCTATTTAAAGAAGACATTTTTAAATGGCTTGGGGACTAGAAGAGTTTGAAGTTGGTCAGCCTCTGCCAGGAATGTATAAAAACATCCACCGCACAAAGCAAACCTTTTCCCCCAAGATAAAGAAAACAGCCCAGGCTCCGTTCCCTGTGCTCAGTTATTCATCATTGCCAGGTGACGCTGCCAAGCATTTCCAACAAACCCAGCCGAGCCCATTTCCACCCAAGATTGAGGTGCTGGTAGCGAACACATTTCTAAAGCTGGTCGGTGAGAACTATGGGATCATCACTAAGTAAATACTACGATAACCTCACTGTGTCATTTTCCAGGAAGCTCAGAGATTATTCAAGATTTCCTGTGTGTGTGACTGTCAAGCTTTCATATCTCACTCGATCTTCACATAGCTTGATTAAGAGCTCGCCCTTTTAAAAGATAAAATAGATCAGGCAACTCCCAGTCTCACCTACTAGCTTTTTCAGCACAGCTTTCAGTTTCCTTTTTCCCCACTAATGCTCTCTGAAGAGGGTTTAACCCCTAAAGCACCAAAGCAGGATGTCAGCCTAAGCATGGGGGTTTTGTTCCACCAAGAAGAGGGCTCAAATAAGCACTGCTAGGTTCTCGGCTTTATAAAGTTTTATTTTATCCCCTTCTCCTCAGGCGTGCCAATGGGAATTGTAAAGAATGTTTTCCTCCAGTTTCCATAAATCACTTCATTCATGCCAAGCGAAGCAAGGAGGTGATATCTTTTTAGACCAACTGACGGAGTTGGTAAAACTAGACATGCTTGGGGGCTTGCAAGTCTTTCTCTGGCTCTTCATAAAGGAATTTCATAGTTTCTGACCACCGAAGCTTAAGACAATGTTGCCTGCTTGTTCTTTACAGTTCAAGCCATCTCTTTCCCTCCTTTAACCAACCCATTTCATGTCTGCATTAAAGGGATCAGTGTTGTGTGTCTTAAGATAGTGAAAAACATTTTTCTAAAAAAAGGACGCTGTACAATACCAGCATTTGATCTGAGTCAGTTCCGTTCATCTCAAAAACTTTGCTCCTAGCCTTTCCAGCCAAACCTCCTGCTGGGAAAACGAAAATGCCAAACTTAAAAGATCAGCTTGACCAAAGACCGGCACCAAATGAGACAAACCCACACCGTCCCAGGTGTCAAAAGAAAGTTGTCCAACCAAGTCATACAGCTGTGACGGGGCAGCCAGACAACGCCAACCCACCCAAAAGCAGCGCTGCACAGGCAGAGATAAAGGGTGATGTTCGTGGAAGGTCTTCCATGCATCTATTCTGGCTGAGCAGCAACCTCAGCCAGATGTATTTCTGCTGCAGTTCCATCCGTTTGCTAAACGTAATTCTGAGGCCGGGTGTTAAGAGCTGGGACTGGACATCACTTTGTTGTTGTTGTAATAAGGGGTGTTGCAGGGTTTTGGTCGGCAAGTGAGTTTCCAATGTTTCTTAGGTATGTGGAACCAGACAGCTGAAGCAAGACAATGGAAAAGCTGCATCTTTTGGGGGATTGGGGCAGGGGGAGTTACTTGGAGATCTTCCCCAATATTATCTACCAGTTGGCTCCAGCTCTGGAAGACCCAGAACCAAAAGCTAAACTATTGTTGCTGAGAAAGATTCCGCTTGCTTTTCTGCCCATTTAGGGTGATTGCACGCGCCTCAGTGCCAGAGAAACCCTAGCATTGTTTGGGAGTTGTCTTTTCCTAATTGAAAAACAAAAGTAGTGTATTTTTTTTTCTCATTTGCGTGTCGTTTAGCTTCCTTTTATTGGCTCTGCCTGCTCTTCAGACAGAGCTGGGAAAAGATGCAGTTGGGGCTCAGTAGAAGAGATAATCAGCCTGGAGCGGATGGTTCTCCGGAGTCAACCCTCATCGATTAAACACGGAAGAGCTTGTGCAATGCCTGTGTCTCTGAGCCCACCCCGTGATGAATCCTTGGCTCTCCGGAGGACACAGGTACATTGTGAGAGGAGCACTGTGTTTATTGACTGTGCTTTGGACGCTTCGACACCGCCAGACTGTTCTCTGAAGTCTTTAATAATCAGGCACTTTGGCATAGAAAAGCACCAGATATGTAAAAACTGAGAGGAAAAGTGATTTTGCTCACCCGATAATAAAAATAACCTTTAATTTTAATTCCCAAAGACTTCTAACAAGTTTAAAATACTTCTCAAGACTGAGGGCTCATCTTCGGAAATCAATTCTACAATCCACAAGGCCCTCCCTGCTCATCGAGACAGGAAGGAAAAAAAAGGAGGAACTGAACCCCAAGAGGAACAGTGGAAAAGGGTCTTTAAGAAGTCACATTTCCACTCACAGATTTACGCCACCCCCTCAGACTAGAGGATGAACAGCTTATTAGTGCTGAGGTTACTTTCAGAACAAACATCACGTTGCTCAAAAAGGTAAAAGCATCAAATCCCCCAGTTCACAGGCAGCCATAACAGTTTCGGAACACCGAAACACAGGTGTGAGCCACAGGGGCTTGTGCGAGAAGAGGAGTTTAAAACAGGACCAGTTACTTTCTGAAATCTTAGGTAATTAAAACCACAGGGGGGTAAAAAGGGAGAGAGAAATTAAAAGGCAACTTGGGGGAATTAAAATAAAATGCTACTTCACACGTGTGCGTGAAAAAACCCAACAAAACCCCACAACAAAAAAAAAACTTCCCGTAAGAGCCCCCCGAAGTGCAATGAGAACACTGAATTTGTACACTTCATTACCCTAAGTTTCACAAACCTCAGATGTAAGTGACCCTCACCAGGTTTTCCCGGAGAACCTAACCAGTGAATTATGGAAGTGCTTTCTGTGTCACTTCTGGCACATGAAATACAATTTTCCTCCCCTCCATCCTTCACTCCTCATCCTTGAGGTTTCCGATGGCTGTATCCTGGCCCAACGGTAGTCAATGGGAATTTTATTACTGACTTCAGCAGAATCAGGATTTGGCACAGATCAGGACCAAAATAAAAAAGGCCTTTTATGCCAACTGGGTTCAACTGGCAAGACAAGGACCAGATCCTCTGAGCTAACAGAAGCAGGCTGAGCTGCTGTGAAGTACTTCGGAGCTGCTGGACCCAGCCTGAGGACCACCTGAACTTGTAACCAGTCTCCACAACTTCAAAGTATCTGTCCTCTAGAGCTAGGGAGGCAAACCAGTAAACCTCTCTCTCCCTATCCGTGTTTCCACATCCCTAAGGACACAGCAGAGAGAGAGAGAGAGAGGACATATCTCTAGAAGACCCCTTGGGGCAGGACCATGGGCTCAGCCACTACAGAACGATGCTCCTTGGCCTGCAGGATCCTCGGCAAAGCACAGCAAACCCGCCCCAGCAGGTGGGCCTGCAGGCATCTGAGAGCACCAGCACCCTCCTCCCGTCCAAAGTTACAAAGCAAAAGCAGAGGGGAAGGCCAGGACAAACGTGGCAGCTTCTCCCAGCCTCGCTCAAAGCAAGGGGGAAAGCCCAACAGCCCAGGTGCCGAGGTTTAACCGGACTTTCAACAGCCAGAGCCCGATGGAAATCGCCCCTCCTTGGGGATTTCATCTGCTGACACCGAGCGTTTAAAGCCTGGCACGGCAGCATCGCGGGGAGCTGGGACAGCCTGTTCCATGCAGAGCTGCACGGCCACGCTCCCCGCGCTGCAGCTGGCCTGCAGGCTGTGAAGCAACCAGTCGGGATGGGGCAGGGTGTGCGTGTGTGTGTGTGTGTGTGTGTGTGTGTGTGTACGTGTGTGTGTGTGTTGTGCTCTTTTTTCTTTTAATTTTTTTTCCGCAAGGCTGCTTTCTTGGGATCCGATGCACTTCTTACATGTTGGAGTGCACTGCCTCCGTGCTGCCTGGCTAAAGGGGACTCCTGACAACGCTGCCTGGTAAGAATTGTGTCTCGTGTCACATGTGAGTTAGGACACAAACCCCACAGCCCCCGAAGAGAGGTAGAGGGAACAGAGCTGTGCAGGGGTGTCTGTCCTCTCCACAGCCAGGGCTCCATATTTACAAGGTTTGTTTTCCCTGACACATTCTACATTAATTCTGGCTGCCCTTTTTTGGTTTTTTGTTTTGTTTTGTGGGGTTTTTTTTAACTGAGTGATGTTTATTAAGCACTTACAAAACTCTCCTTTAGAGTATATAAAAAAATTGGCCTCCTGGGCAGCTCTCTGCTTCCAGAGTAGAGGGGATTGTTTTTATGTTTGCAAGTCTTCACTGCAAGGCTGTCAGTGCCAGCAGTAACTGTAAGAGGCAGGTACTTCTCACACATATTTTACAAGGACCTAACTCTTCCCATCTCCTGTGGTGGATGGCTAAACCTCAGTTCTTCCAGAAGAAACAGAGAAGCAAGTAAAGATCCTCAGCACCCCACTCCTGCATTTAGCAAGAAAGGCAGCTTCTCTCTCCCTACAGAAACGCAGCCTTAGCCGCCTGCTTTAGGCACTTCACACAGAGTGAAGACTGAGCGAAGAGCAGCTAGCAAGCTGAGTGACAGGGGTCTTTTCTCCTCTCCAGTTAAAATCAAAATAAGAAGGAAAACCACAGTGAGTGACTGTTAGAGGCTAATCTAAGTAGAACTTAGTTAGGGATTGTGCAAGGAAACCTCTGGCAAACAGGAGGCAACAGAGGAAGCTCTGACTCTCATTTGAGAAGCATCTGAAGTCGTGCAGGTCTCACGGGGTTTTCCTTTGGTACTCAGAGCCTGGAGTCCCCAGGTCCCCGAAGGAGTGTCCATGTTAATCAGAAAGTAAGGTGAAGCCTTGCCTAGCAAATAAGCAATGCAATTATAAAGCCAGTCAATAGTGTAACGCCAGCCAACGTATTCCAGCGATATTTTGAAACTGTAATCTGATCCTACTGTTTCCATCCTCGTGCCTTGCCTGCTCTCCCTTGTTGCATACTGTACTATTTGAGGCCCAGAGGGCAAAGCGAGCTCTTGCTGTTTGTTCACGATCAGAAACTGCATTTGGAGCGAGAGCTCTGCGTGCACCGCCCACACCGCTTTCTTGAGAGTTTCTTAAACTTGCAGCCCGCTGAAGCCCTGCTAGAAGGATCTCTGCAAAACAACCAAAAACACAAACTCCACTTCTGCCTTCAGTTTGCAGCTCCTTTTCGCCACGCTAAAAAAAGGCAAAGCCGCAGTCTAAGGCAATCTCTGACTCCGCAGTGTGTTAAGCCTTGGAGGAAACATATGCTTCTATTAAATTGGAAACAGTTTCTAATGCTGTCAGTTTGCTAAATGTAACATGTTCCCCTGGAAGAAGTGGAGCAGTTTTAATGTTTTTGACTAACTGCACACATCCAAACAGAGTACGTCTGATAAAGCTGGAATGGGCTCCAATAAATAAAGCTTAGAACAAATTACTGCCTCATTAAGTAATTGTTTGGAAAAAGGACAGCAGGTTTTCTAGATTATAGCCATGTTATTAAGGGTGTTTATAATATTAGGAATTCTATCAGGGTAGCAGAAGTTAATGCAAGTTTAAATCAGAGGAGCACTTGTTAGCTTGTTAAAGCATTAAAGACTGCCCTGGCAGAACCAGAAGGTGGACAAGACCGCACAGGTCCCGAGCATGGAAAGCCAGCAAGGCACACTGCAAACCACTGTGAGGCTGAAGGCAAGAGAAAAGCCCCTGAGCAACTCTGACAAGTCCTTTCCAGAGCAAAGCAAGAGGGAGAATATACCTGGGTAACGCACCAGGGATGAAAAACATTTATTCAGCATTCATGTACAGGAAGGAGTTGTCTTTACTGGAAAAAAAACAGAACAGGTTTGGATTCCCCAGCAGAACTAATTTCTGTCTCAAAAATCTCAAAGCCAAAATGTCAATCCTCGCATGTTCTCCTTCAGACAGGACTTCTCATGTGTTTCCTTTTAAATCAGTGCCCAGAAGATGCAAACAAGCCCCCAACCTGCCCTTTTTTGGTCTCGTCCTTAACTGGAAGCTTTAGGAATCACACTGTCTACAATTGCCAGCCCTGCCACAGCCCTTCACAGGCCTGGTGCAGAAATGGCCCCGCTGACCACCAACCACCTGCTTTAAGCCAGATCAGGGTGGAGGAGCCCCTCCTTCCCACTACCAGGAGATGCTTTGTTAGGGTTACCTACTGAGGGGAGAGAGATCTTTCAGAAGATGGCAAAGCTGCCCTCATCTCAGGTCACCTCTGTGCCAAATCTCCTCTACATCCTTTCGCAGGACGGCTGCACACACAGTCTACTCACACCAGGGAGCCTCCTCCCTGGGGTCCAGCTCAGCTGGGCTCTGTGCTTCAAAGAGCCACCAAGAAGAGCCTGGCTGAGGCTATTTTGAAAATCGGGTCTCCATGTGGCAGTGTTAAGGGAGCAGCCAGGCCTGCCAAGTGTGAATTTTCTATTGTGCTGTGAACACATGGGCTCAGCACTCTGCTGAAGGACCAGGAGCTGCCTTACACACCTGGGCACCAGCAGCAGCAGGAAATCCGAGCTGCAGTAAAGCAAACCAGGCGCAGCACCGGGCCAGATCCTCTGACTTTACTACGTGATTAGCTGATTATTCAGCAGACTCTGCTTGCTGTCACCCAAAAAATATGCGACGGCTTCTACATACAAGCCTCCCTGGGATCAGCCAAGAAGCTCTTCCTGCTCCACTGTTTCTTCCCACGAGTGCAGCCTCCTCGCATGGAAGCAGGAGGTGCTGGTCCCACAGGCAGGACCACGACCCCATGAATTCCCGTGTCAGTGGGCAAGGAGCCACGCTGGAGCCGGTGCACAGAGCTCCATGCTGGGAGAACCAGAGCCATCTCCTCAAGAGGTGGAGCAGCAGCAATTAAGATGGCTGTGTACTGCTCCAGGGCCCAGTTCAGCCAAGACTGCCTTCCATTCCTTCCCACTGCAGAGCCAGCAGGCACCGGCACAGCGCAAGTGCTGTCTAAAAAGAGACACCTCGCTTGTAAATGAAATTCAAAACAATCTGAGAGACCTAGAACAGCTACCAGAAAGTGACACAGCTGGGAAACACACACACTCCCTTTCCACTGCTAAAATTACACGCCTGTAATGACAAGATGCTGCTGGTCAGGCTCTAAGGGAGAATGATGAAATAGCC
This sequence comes from Tichodroma muraria, assembly GCA_013390105.1. Lineage (NCBI taxonomy): Eukaryota > Metazoa > Chordata > Aves > Passeriformes > Sittidae > Tichodroma > Tichodroma muraria. Next base: position 212,204 of record WAAG01032133.1, on the reverse strand, counting down.
AGCCCGGCCGTGCGTCCCTCCTCCCCTGCACTGGCGCACAGAACAATGGATTTCGGCACCCTTGTGCTGCATTGTACATCTCTACTGGCACGCACGTGTCACCAGGGCTGCCTGGCATTTTTGGTGTACGTAGGGACTGAGCTCTGCAGACCCATCTCCACTGGACCTGTGCAATTCCTGCAAAGGTTAATGAGAATTGTGCGTGCACCCACGGGAGACGAGACCCCTTCGTGTATAATGAGGGAGACAGTTTCTCTCACCTATGTATAATTACTTTGTTCGAATCCTATCGTAGCATCTTTTCCCCAAAGATACCTTGCTTTTCCCCCTTGTCAGAGACCCTTAATAAACACATGGGGAGGGGGGGAACCCCCACACTACTGAAAGGACCGAATGGTTTGCCAAAAAGTAGGTTATTGCTCTGAAAACAGTGTTGAATAAATTATCACAGTCAAACTGAAAAGCAGCAAATGGCAGGAGGGAAGAAGAAGAGAAAGGAAAAAAAAAAAACTCGGAAGAAATATATACTGCAAATGCACCATACAAATCCCAGCAATGACAAGTCATTTTAGTTTCTGGCCTGCAGATTTTATTTGCTAACCAGTTTCGCACTATTGAGAGTTAGGAGAAAAGAAAGGTGTTTCCCTGGCATTTTTGAAAGTAGCTTAAACAGCACGTGAGTCGCTTTCAATATTTTTGTTTAAATGAAATGAACACAACCCTGCAAACAAATACATTCTATGAAGAAGAACCCACACATCTTGCAAGCTTCTCTTAAAGAGGTGAAAAAGTTGTTGGACATTTCTCCACCACCAGTGAAAACAAAACAAATTTAAAAAAGCTAAAATTTGACACGAAAGTTTGCTCAGATGGTGTTAAATGATGTTGGACAAGATGATAACTGCTGGCCTTTCAGTCCAGTGCACTAAAGCTCTTGCATTTGTTGAAGTACAGCATATGTTTCCATGTTCTACAATGGAGCCTTCTGAAAACTGATTAAAGAAAACTTTGGGCAGCCTTGAACTATTCTCAACCTGCAATAGCTGAGTTAGAGGCGAAAGAGATTCCATTTTTTGTGGCACCTGCTTGATTTCACAATAAAAAGTACTACACCAAAGCGATGTTCTTTCAAACAGCTACCATGGGACCCATGTCTCTTCTATGTGGAGTAATTTAAACATTTCCAAGTAAATCATTTAAACTCGGAGACACCCTTTTAACAGCATATTTTGACAACATGTGTATTAAATCTGTATTTTGAAGAATGTTTAGGACAGGTTAATGAACACAGAACAAAGAAACTTAACCACAAACTAAGATTTTGGAAATTGGGAGTGGAAAATACAGAAGGAGAACAGCTCAGGAAACGGAACGTCCGAAACTTTATTTCATATTCAGTCAGGCACAACCCATTCACCTCACTCATGATAGGATTACACTGATTTTCCCCACACTTAAAAGAAAGGTCCTCATCCAAGCATACATGTGTCACATGTGTCCCCCTGCCAGCAAGGGGAAGCAGAGCAGTGGCAGGAAGCTTGACACTGTGTGTCACACACACAGAAATATTCTCTCTCCTGTATTCATTCACAAGCTATCCGTGGAACACTTTAGATAGGAAAGTGGAAGGCTTGTTTAGAAGAGCCAGTTTCACCAAGCAGATGGAACAGGAGGGGGTAAGGGGGAGCCAGGTCCCAGCAGGGTAACCCAAGCAGGTTATTGGACCCCTGGGACAGCCAGCATGGAAGCACCCCGGTCAAAATCCCTGTGACCGCAGCACAGGCTCCTAAAGCCTAAGGCACTGCTCAGACACAGGGCCAGGAGCAGGCACGAGACCCACCCCACAGCAAATCAGGCAAATCAGGCCGTGCCAGAAGTGCTGAACTAGAGCGGCTTGTCTCACACAAGGCCCACAGAGCAGTGAGAAAGCAAAATGTAACCACCACTGTTCAAAAAAAACACTGTGGTTTGCACACAAACGCTAGTCTCCTATCTTGATGAAATGTATATTTGAAAAATATGCAAATTATATGCATGCACGTGGACATGTACCTACTAAAGGCTTTTTTCCAAGGGAGAAGGAGCGCCTGTAGAAACACTTGAAAAGTAAAGTTTGCGGAGGCACCGGAAGATGATGATGATGTACTTCTGAATTAGGATTTAAAACTTCATTTTGCAGCTACCTGAAGTTAAGACAAAGCTGCCTTTAGGCATCTCAAACTAGTCAGACCTGCTATAGCAGTTGCACAGTCTGCTTCAAATATGCCCTCCACGCTCCTTTCAACCTCTACCCCAACATACATCCGCATAGTTTACCTCCAGTCATGGGTGGTTCTTTCTATAGCACAGCTCACTCACCCCTATTGCCTGCCTGGCACGACAGGAGGGTTTTTTAAGATTAATGTTAGAGGCTACTATAAGAAACTGTATGAAAACACCCAGTAATTGTCCCATTTCCATTAAAGGTGAGTATGGTTCAAACAGTACAAGGGTTTCTGGGGCAGGGAGGAAAATCTGCCATCAAGAAAGCAGTTTTAATTGTTACATCTGAGGAAGTATTAGGGCAAGTTTAGATCTTTCCACAAATTCAGGGCTCCTTGAAAAAAGGGAACTTCTTTTTTTCTGCTACTTCCATATAGTGCTCAGTTTTCAAAATAACATTAAAAGAAAACAACCCACATTTGAACTCTTCTCTCTGCATTCTACTCTATTAAGAATTCATTTTTTATTCTAATTTCACTGGAAATAAACTGTCAGATGAAATCCAACACACCTTACTGGTGTGAAAGCAAAGTAAACAGGTTTTGGCTCCTAATAATTACACAGACTGAGACTCATGTCATTCAATGCCACTTAAAACTCAATCCCAGAGTGCTATTAAAGAGAAATTTGTCTTTAATATCACTGGTACTCAAAACACTGATCATGTTATACAGGCTTAGAACTTCACACGTTCTGTGGCAACACCTCTGATTTTATGTCCCAAGCTGAGGAGGGTACCAAACCTGGCCCCTCATTTGAAGAGCAGTGGCCTGACCTCGCCTAACGCAGGGCTCTGAGCATTGTTTTAATTTCGCTGAAAATTTTCAGTGAAATTAAAATTTTTAAAAATTAAATTTTTAAAAAAACACCTGAGCATGGTTTTAATTTCACTGAAAATTTCAGGCAGCAGCCTGAATCCAGTGGCACTGTGATGTGGTGGTGGCTACTGCCTCACCTGAGCTAGATGAGCCTCCACCCTCAAAGAAGGGACACATGAAAACCAAAAACTTGCTCTCTGGGGACCCGACAGTTTCTTCAGCCCTTTCAAGCCTTCCCACCCCTAGTCATAGCTTAAAGTCCTTTCTGAAGGCCGATGAGGCTGCACCCAATGCCCCTGGAGACTGCCCCAACTCTCCCTTGGAAATGCCCCTCGAATCGGGTCTTCCCCACCCCGAAAATCCCCTTTGCGCCGGAGGAATGTCCCAGCCAGCACATCTTCACAGCTCCTCCTGGCCACTTGGCAGTGACACCCAGCATCTGACGTGCTCACCAGGAGCCCTCGGTGAGGAGAAACGTGGCAGCAGTGCAGGTTTTACTCTGCACAGTGACACCCAGCTTAATACCCACACGGCCAACAGACGGGGCAGGGACCCTGCCGCGACACACACACGATGTCTCTCTGAGTAAACCTCTGCTGTCTCCCAGGCACACAGGTTTGCTTTGGACCTCAGTTTGGGCTTCACTTCTGCACACCCAAGAGCACTGTTAGCACAGCATTCACTGGCCTTGCCTACCCCACTCACGTTGAACAGCCAAGCATTGTTATCTTATTTTTGTTGTAGTGTTTGCATTGGTAATGCTGACCAAACCTGAAGCCTCCACTACAGCAAACACAAAAATTGACTCTGTTTATAAAAGAATTAAAGAACTAACGCATGTTGAGTCTCTCTCCATTTATAGAAAACAGGCACCTCTTCATGACAGCGGTTTCTCTGACTGATGAAAGTTTAGAAATCAAAAGAAGTGGCAGAAAACATGCAATTACATACCCCTGAAGAAAAATGAGCGCTGTGCTCAGATTGGCAAATTTCATCTTCCACAAACCATTAATTAGCAAAAGATTCATCAAGACTAAAGATCTGTGCTTAGTGCCAACCTGCTTACATTGAAGCTGGACCTTGCTCTCTCTCCTTTGAAACACTCCTGATCTTTGGACTTGGTAACTGAAAGCTGCTATTTCTGGCACTGATTCGTGTGCATGTTAAGGAACCACTGCAACTGGAGCTGTCTCCTTGTGAGCCAATTACACCACAGAGCTGAGTTAAAAGAAGGTGTCTCTCTTGCTACCTGGCCCTTATAAGAAGTAGATCACCAGAAGACTACTCACACTTTCAAAGTACTGCATTCTCCTTGTTTGACAGATTACACTTTAAGATGTTACATAAAAGCAAAAATAGTCACAAATACTTTGGATCACCTGTCTAGTGTTAGCACTGCCAGAGATGAACTGTGCCAGGAGTGCTTTACATCAGTGTGAAAAGAGTCAGAGTTCCTAAAAAAAAATATTTTCCCAATGAAATATTAATTGAAAAAATAAAAGCAGCTTGTGTGAATGATGGCAAAATCCTCCAAACTAGATATTGCATAAAATCTGCTGTACTTCATGGAAGCTAAAAAAATAAACTCTGAATACGAAATTTGAGTGTTTCCTTGCTATTAGGACATTATCTCAAAGTCCTTGATGCCACTTAGGCAGACAATTTGAGCACTTGGTATACTTATATTATTATTTCCCCTGTGAAACTCTATTTCATCTTTCCTATTAAAAAGAGCAGGTGTATAAAGGATCACAATTACAACTAATAAATCAGTACCTACATATGTATTTAATGCTCTTTAAGACTGCTTCATCTACAGACAAAACCTGAAGGACCTATGGCTATCGAGTTTCTTTTTGTTTGTTTTCAATCAGCTTCAGAGAGAGAGAAATCAGCTTGACACAAAAATCAAAGCAGTGTTTTAAAATGCACGAAGTCTAGCTTCGTTCGTTTAGCAGTCCAATCCAGTTCCTGCAGAAAAGGAGTGGGTGGTTGCTGCTACCAACTTAAATGGAAGCAGGATCAGTCACGAGAGGAGGAATATCTAGAGCTGTTACATTGGATGCTGCAATACTTGCCTGAACAATGGAAGTATTCCGAAGGACACGCTCTCGGATACCTGTCTAGCAGCACAAACTCCTAATCCTCCTCCTATCTCTACCACCACCACTGGTTCATTATGTTAAATCAGAGCCCAAAGATACCATCCTATTATGCAAAAATTGCGTGCATTTTCACTTCAGCCAGAAAGGGCTACTTTCATTTCAATTTACCCTACTAAATCAGTTGGCTAATCTACAGCAATCATTTCAAAGAAAACACAATTCATTTTTATAGTTTGTTTTACCATGTGAAAGCTTCCTGTGCCCTTAGATGCAAACTGAGGTGCCTCTGTCAATTTTGTACCCTGTGAGATGTCCAGAAGACGCAGGAACCTCCACCTGTGCAGGTGCACGCCTAAAATTATCAGAATTTAAAAAAGGTAGAAAGCGTTGTTTGAACTCACACACGTAGCAAGTGCTCACTCATTTGAGAGCCACAAGCATAAAACCGGTGCTCGGGGCAGCCGAGCCCTCTCCCACCGTTGCCAGAGCAATAGTGCATTCTAGAGTGGCCAAATCCAGCACCCACCGACGGCAGCGAGAGTCACCCTGATGACTGCACCAGGCACCGGATGAAAAAACCTGGATTTCCCTGCTCCCGAGAGCCTTGGATCTGTCTGGGCACACACCGCCACACGCAACAGCTCCGGCGTGCTGCACCGAAGTTCGGGTAAAGAAGCTGTCAGGCCGCCCCCGGATGGAGATAAAATGGGCAGAATCGCTTTATTCTACACCAGCAGCTGACCCACAGCTGTAAATCAGCCACCAAGGGGCCCACTGGACAGCACACAAGCCCCTCCAGATATTTCCAACTAAAGCGGCCCTGGGTTTTCCAGCCGTGTTTCACAAAGTGCGAGAAATGACAGCAGGTAACTGTACTCCTATTTTCATGCTTAGGAAGAACTTATTTTTCCGGATCCTGATGTGAGTAAAGCAGCCAACGCTCTAAATCAAAGTGGCGCCGCAAGAGGATTTTTTTTCAGGCGTTCATCCACCCCGAAGAAAATCCTAATAAATACACATTTCTGCCGTCGCTTCCAAAAGATGAACCACCTCACTCCCAAAACCCCTCCCAGCCGCCTGTCTCTCCGTGCTGGCGGTGCTCCCAAGGAAGACCCATGCGCGCTATTGCTCAGGGAAAAGACAGGCTAATCCCCTGCCCTAACACCAACCCCTGAAAAGGGCCAGGCAGCGGGGCCAGCCGGGTCCCTGCCCAGCCATATGTCAGCTCTGCTACAGCGGAGTGAAAGTCTCCCCCAGGCCCTTTGAGCTCTCCCGGCACTACGGCACGCACTCTTCGGGGTTCCCTGAAGCCCAGGCTCTCGCTGGGAGAGCGGAGCCAGGCTGCAGCCCCCGGCTCCAGGGGCTCCCCGGCGCTACGCGAACTTACCGGGGTGGCACGGCTTTCCTGGCGTCGGAGGGAGCCGGGCTCCGGAGAGCACAACCGGCCGCGCTAGCGGGGCCGGCACGGCCACCTCGATAAAAAAGTATGTCCCAGCTACCCGCACCTGCTCCGGCTCGGGATCCCCCCGCATCGGCGGGGGAGGGGGCGTATTTTAAGGTCAACCCGCCGCTGTCCCTCCTCTGCTCATCTCAGCACGAACCTCCCCCCTCCGGAGGAGAGGGGGAGGATCCCCGCCCCGGGCTCCTCTGCCCGGGCACCAATTTAAAGGTAGAGATAAAACAAGCCCCGATGACTCGCAAAGCCAGAGGGGGTGGGGGAGCGTCGCCGCCCCCTGCCCCCTCCCGATGCCTCGCAGCCCCCCAGCCCCACTCACCACATGCAGCTCCACCTGAGAACTAAAGCATGGAGAGGGGGAGGTCGGAAACTCTCGCCCTAGAGCAGCTCCATATGTCGCTCCTCGCCGCGCCGCTCCGGGGAGGGGCCGGGTGGGATGCGGAGGAGGAGGAAAGGAGGAGGAAAAGAGGAGGAGGAGGAGGAGGCAGGAGCAGGCGGCGTGAGGATTTAAGCCTCCGCTCTGCCCCGGCGGCTGCGATCACGCAGCATTATACAATGGNTGCCCCGGCCCCGGGCGGGCGGCGCGGCCCCGCAGCCGCCGCGGCTTCCCCGGGGAGCGCCGGGCCGGCACAAAGGCGGGTGCCAGCGCGCCCCGACCGCAAATATGACAAGTATCCCTGCTATCCGGTGGCGGGGACCCACGCGGGGCTGGCCCCGGATCGTCCCGGTACAACCCAAAATTCTCCCCCCGCACCTCCGGTCAGCCCCCGGCCCGGCCAAGCAGAGCGGGGGCGAGGGGGGGATGTGGAGACAGCCCGGAGCGCTGCCGGCCGCCCCCCGCCCCGGGACCTCACCTGGGAGCCGAGGGAGGCGGCGGCCCCCGTCCGTGGAATCCTCGCTGCTAATTTGGGCTGTGCAGATACCACCGAAGCACAAAAATGAGGCCAAACGGAGCTGTTCGAGCGCGCGAAGACTTGGGGGAAGGAGGGAAGCGCTCGGCACCAGGCGCTATCTGGAAAGAAGACGATTATTTTAAGTCACCTCAATGATTGAGTTTCGAAAGGGGCTGTAATCCCAGCCGGCGCTGTTAAAGGCGATTCAAACACCTTACAGTTTTGGCTGTAGCCCCAGCAGGCATCTCGGATCGTTCCGGCCTTTCATGTTCCACTAAACCGGTTGTACTTCGGGACAATAAAGCTTTAAGACCTAATATAAAGGCGATTATTAGTCATTAATACCACGACTCGTTTAGGTATTATGCTCAAAACGGTCTAATGATTTGTGATCAATCAAGATGATGGTCTTGCTAGAAACTAAGTTCCATTTTCAGTTAGAAAACCGAAAAAAAAAAAAAGAAAATATGATACCCTGGAAGCTGTATCTGACAAAAATCCACAAAGGAAAAACAACACCAAACAATTAAAATAGTGAATCTGCCAAAATAAAAGGAGGCTAAGTGCTAATTTTATGGATTCTTAAAATTAGAATTGAAAAGGCCCCATCTAACTGATCCTTAAACACCAGGACTGGCACTTGAGCACTTTGCTGAATTCACCAAAAAGGAAGGAAAGGGCATCAGATCTAAAAACTGACACTTTATTTTGCCGGTTTGGAGGCCTCAGCACACCTTTCCCTTTCCATCCATGCTATCAGCCATTCATTTGAGGAGATCCAAGCTCTCTCATCCCGTGTCTGCGGCACAGAGTTAGCCCTAAATCAATCTGCAAAGCAATTCACGAACCCTTTACTAGATTTTGACGAGTGATTTGCGAATTGCCCAGGAGCTGGCAAACATTAAAACCAGAATCTCCCTGGCTGGATATTTTTCAGCAGCAAGGCACTGAAATTTGGTCCTTCTGCCTGGGGAAACAAGTTTCTCCCTGAAATTACCAGCGTCACAATAAAGTCACTAAATAAAAGGAAAAGGTTCATTTTCTTTAGGGTCCGAGTGATACCTGTGCGGTGGGGGCTCGAAAGCCACACAGAATATGTGTAATACTTGCTGGCTGGGTTGTTTGAGGGTTTCTTTGCATGCCAGGTTCACTGAATTTCAGGGCCCCGTTCCGCCCTCCTTTACACCAGATTTGTAACGCAGCGGGATCTGGCCTTGCGCAATTGCGCCGTGGATGCGCCCAGCCGAGCAGCGCCTGCCTTCCGGAGCTCAAAGTCCGCAGCAGGTTTGCAGTCCCCGTGCCTGGGCGTGTGCACGCTATCACCGGCACCAGAGGCACAACCACAAACATTTGCTAAATAAGCAGCTGGGCTCCAGCCCCGATACGCACAGCCCCGATCTTGCCTTGTAACACTCGGCAGTAAAAAGCCCGAGCCTGTGTCATTCCGCTTTTAAATGCTTCTGACTTCGCTCGGTTGCTCCAATTTTACATCAGCATTAAGAAAAAGCTCACCGCCCCTTCTGTTTCCTACTGTAACTCTCCCGAGTCTTTCTTGGCAGGAGTTTACAGTCACGCTCTAACTCAGATTGTGCCTCTGAACACAACTAGTACAACCTGCATCCACACTCAGAAGCACTCCCAGCTGAGCATAGGTCACGATATGAATCGATATGAATAGAGCTCCTTCCCGTGCTTCGTGCACAGCTCAGGCTCCGGCGTGGCGGGACGAGGCTGGGCTGCACAAGGAGAACGATCCCGCTGCCGACTGCTCCTCACATGGCCTCGCACCTGATTGAGCAAGACCTTTCTGGCCGAGGAACCGCGCTCTGCAGCTCTGGAGCAGCCTGACCAGAAGGTGTCTGCAAGACCCAAATGCAGTTCTCCCGAACACGTCAGTCAGCAGGGAGAAGCAGCCTGCAACGGAGCCACAAAACGCTGCGCTAGCAAGTGTGTCGGCAGAGGTTTCCAGAGCCTGCCAGAGCGGGAGGGGGGAGAGGTCTGCGAGGAGGAGACACCCAAAATGCATCCCATTGCAGAGCCATGCATGCGTGGGCTTCCCAGGGAGCAGTAGCACGGGTTTAGTTGTGCAGTCGTAGCCTTGACACAGGCCCTTGAGCTGCTCACATGTGAGGATGACACAGTAGAAGAGAGGGAGCTGAGCTGTGTCTTTCTGCAGCAGTACTGACGTGGGCTACAGGCGTAGCCTGAGTGCAGTCCTGCCTTTGAGCAAGGATGGTCAAAGCCTGTCCGATTGAGGCCAGGTCTCATGAAGATCACCCATAAACCATCCCTGCATTGAAGATAAATAAATGAACAAAGTAATAAATGAACAAACGGAAATCAAAGATTGGGAAGGGGGAAACAGACACTGGACTTCATAAATCAATCCATTAGAAACACTACGGACTGCCAGGTAATCTGCCCATCAACACAGGTGCTAATTAGGAAAGAGTGGCAAAGTTTGCCGTGCTGGAATGTTGGCATCCGTTGTGTTTTTCAAAAATAGAGGGAGTGAACTGCTTCCTATGCTTCTAATTGCATCCTTGGCCTTTTCCTTTCTGATTGCAGTACATGTGAATACTATGAGATTTCATCAGGTAATTGTTCAACACAACTTCATTCTCTCCCTGGATGTCTTTGCTTTGGTGCATGCAGGAGCTGGCAGGCAAACACCTAATACTGCCCCCCCAGAGCAGACAATTATTTGCAAATAAAGACCCCCACAACACTGGTAACTTGGGAAAAGCAAAACAAAGGGCCTGCCTACAGCCAGAGTTGCTCGTTCCACTCGAGCAGCACTCCTCACTGAGCAGCGAGGCTCTCCTGGGTAAGGGGAAAGCACGCTGCAAGCAAAGGCACGATTAAATACTGCTCACACCTCACGCCGGCTCTGCTGAGGCTCAGCACTGACCTCCCAGAGCAGGGCCCTTCTCGTGTGAGGCTCAGCCACCAATAAAAACAAGCTCCTCGGTAAAAAATCGGGGTGCTGCTTTAGTGCAATCCGCAATCTCCAGTACTCGAGCAGGGAGGGAGTGCACCTGGGAGCTCGGCTGCTTTCCTTTGGATTTCAATGGCTTTTTCTTCTTTTTTTGCTGGTGCAACTCTTCCACTCTAACAAGGCAGTCCCATGTGTCCCAAGGCACAGTAGTCAGTAAAAACCAAAGGAAGGAATGCTCCACCCCTTCTCACTCCAGTTTTAGCTCTTTTCCCCCCCTTCATTTTCTGCTTTAGTTCATATTTTTCTCCTTTAATGTTTTCGTGGCAGTAGGAGAAACACCGTTCCCTAGAATGCATAATATGCTTAATTATCATTCTCGATTAGTTCTCCAGGAAAAAAAAAAACCCTACAGGAGAAATCAGTTTAATTAATGAGTATGACCAAATGCAGCCTTAATTCTAATGCAGCATCATATATTATATGTCCAGTTGGGCAGTTGATCTTCTTTGGGTAAAATGAACAGCGATGCAAAAAATGAGGGCGCTCATGAATCAATATTCTGAGTGCAACTAACCCCTTTTGTATAGTTATTCTAAGCTTCCTACAGATCTTGATGACAACGTCGGTTCCCAAATACTGCTTTTGGCTTTGGTAATGCAGGACCAGGCCTGTACAGTCTAGTAATAGGAAGTTATTGCTTGGCAGTACCAAGGGTTGTGCCACATGGTGAATTCCTTAAGTAATTAAGGAAAAAGACCCAACCCTTAACTCCAGGATAGCTCTCAAATAGCCATACCAAATAAAAATCCCCAGCGTGGGCGAACGACAGGGCTAGCAAGGTTTCATCTGAAAGTAAGGTTTGTTGATTTAGATGCTTTTCAGAAGGGCTACTCTTCACATGCTAAATTATTAAGGAAATATTATGGAACAGGATTATCAGGAAAGGAAAAAAAAAAAAGCAGTGTGCATTAGCTGGCTTAGTCAGAGGAGGTTTTGCTGCATTCCTCATGCACGGAGATGACTCCCTCCCTCTGTAATTCCCTGTGCACTCCCAGTCCTCTGGAGACTGTTGGTGTGCATCATCCTTGCTCCAGCTGAAAGACTGTCCTCTGCCAGAGGTTCGAGCTGCCTGCCGTCGCTGTGTATCTCCTCACATCCTTCTGCCTTTTTAAAAAATCTGTGTTCCTTTCCAAATCTCATTCAGGCTGCATCCCCTGCAAGATGTGCTTCATTCCTGGCCCAGGCCAGACTGTTCACACTGGCACTGCCTGTACGGCACACAGGCTCCTAAAACAGTCTCCCCTCTCCAACCCTGCTTCTTGTGACACAGTGAATTGTACTCTGCACTGAGCTCAGTTTTAAACAATTCCAGGCTGCTTTTCTTTCCTTTTCAATGCTCACTCTGCAGCCTCTATCAAAAGCACAAGTCATTCTTTTCTGGAACTTGGTTACTTTTTTGAAGAGAGGCTATGCTGATGTCCTGATATTCATCTCATACCAAGGCCAGTGGATCAAGAGGGAAAAAAATCTGCAGATAAAACCAAAGCCTCTGTTTTAGAGCTGAGGAGGGAATACTTCTAATCAAGAAAAACCACAGAAACGGTGGGGAAAACCAGAGCGATGGCCAGTCTTCAGGCCTAATTAGCCACTGGTATAAACAGATGTCACTGCAATCAAGCCAGAAGACTTCGGGCCACCCACCAGTCCTGAGCACAAACCCAACACGAGCCTGAAAATCTTAACAACGTGGGGCTGTCAAACATGCAAGCCACACACACTTCAGCACAAAGGTCGCCACCACGTCCCCAGTGCTGAGGGCCCACCTGCTCCTTGTTCACCAGGGGAGAGCAGCTCCACAGCTCTGGCTTGCCCCGAGCGCTGCACAGGCTACAAGCCTTTCCTGAAGCAAAGCTACTCCTAACAAAGCTCTCCGTGGAGCCACACATTTCTGGAGCACGGATGCCCCCCCCACTTCCCCTAACCACTCCTGAAACCTGAAAGAGGCCTGGGTGCATAGGCAGGTTGGAATATATTTAGCACTGCTCAACCCTGCTCAGATGCCAAAGGCTTGATAGACCAAATGAGGTCAACAACGGGGTGACCAGAGGCATCTAGAAGTGGCTGTTCCTGCTCAGATCTGTTGCATTAAAGCATTGTACAACAGTTACAACGAGTTTGAGGCTGGGAGGGCACAATCAAAATGGTGTTGTGGCTACAGTGCTGATGTAGGATGCTACACAGCATTTCAATATGTTATGCAGGACTTAAACCATGTCACTGGAGTTAAACGTGTTTGTGCTCAGATGCTTTACCAGAAAAAAAAAAAAAACACCACCAAAAACCAAACCAACAATAAGCAACTTCATTCCTTATTTACATGAAAATTTACGTTACATGAGTTAATGCATAGACATCCAAATGAATGCGCTCACCTATAGCTGCTTCTGCTGGCTGGAATACAACCTGTAAAGCAAAATAATGCTCCTACACAGATTTGGGGGCTTGGGTCTATTGTTTAAAACTAGTTTCTGCAGCTTCTTAGAGCCTCAAGATTCAAACAACGCTTACCAAGATAGGGGCATTTTCAAAGTAATTCAAATTTGCAATGATAAATCCTTTCTCTGACTGTTCCAGGTGCAAAAGTCTTTACAGACAATGTTGATCTGTACTCCTTTCAGACAAAGGTTTCTGAGGGTCTAATTTTAAATAAACAGTGAGTGACCTACACCACTTCTTTAAATGAAAAAGCAAAAAGCCAAACCAAACAAACCCCAATAAAACAGAAGTTGAGTCTGTAGGGCCAAATTCAGAAGAGGAAGAAAAAAAAAAAGGAGCTGGCAGAAGACCTAGCACAAGAACATCAAATGTAGCAGCATTAACTCCCACTGCCATTCTGTTCCTCTACAAATAATTGAAGATCACATAGAACTGAACTCATTGAGTCAATGCAGTGAATGCACAAATCTTTCTGTTTTAACCCTTCACAAAACGTGTAACTCCTTAGATTATGGGCAAAGTGGAGATTTAAAAAAAAAAAAAAAAAAAGACTGAATGAGTAAATCAGATGCTTTTAGTGACTATGCCTGTGGTAATGATTCATTTTGTCTTTCTACATTCCCTAGTGCTAGCACGGCTAGGAGTCAGCAGAAGCTCATACTGTGTATGCAGGTAAACAGACTGTGGGTGATGTCTGCATTTCTTAACTCTACCTAAAACCACCCCATAACCGTCAGAAATCCATTTTGTCTTTCTGAAGAAAAAGGGAACTGCACAAATTAATTTAGGTTCTCCTCTAACCTTCTTTTTTTATGTTCTTTCACTTTAAAGGAAGCTCTTCATTTATAGTGACCATTAGGCAAAGGCTAAAAGAGGTTTACACCTAATTAGTATTCCCAAGCAAGGATGAAACACTAAATCACTGCAAACCCACCCAGCATTTAGGTCCTACCAAGAGGACAAAGGAAAAAAACTGAAAATCCACCATTTATCATCAGAGTTCCCTTCCTTTCACCCCTCTTAATGGTCTCTTTCTTCCTCCCACAGTGGCTCTTGGGGTGCTAATGTCCTTGAAATGTGGCAAGGGTCTGGAAGAGGAGAGGGGCAGCTCTCCTGTCTGGTAACACTCATATGACATAGCATTTGCAGGGGTGCAAAAGAAAGCAGTAGGGGAAAAGGAAAAAAATTAAAAAGAGATGTCGTGAGCAGGGATGGCATGGAGGTAGGGAAGAAAGTGCTATAAATATGGCTCCCTAAAGCTTCTGGTGGTTTTCTGTGACAGCACAAGAAGGTTGCTCCAACAGTAATAACTGTCCCCTTTTATTTTTATTTTAGCTTTGGTGAAGGGGCAAAACAGAGACATAATTGGAATACAGAGGGGAACAAGTCAAGGGAAAGGAGCAGACCCAAGAAACAAGGAGGAAGAGCTGCTTTCCTATTGATGGTGCTGCTACCAAGTCCAGGGTCTTCCCTCGTTTGACCACTGGACAGCAGCAGGAGAATAACACAAGGGGTGCTTCACTGAGGCTTTCCCCGCTTCCTCTCCCAGCCACAAACTTTCCCAGCACATGTGGGATGGGCAGAAGGCTCCCAAACCCCTCTCTCCCTCACAGAGAACCACTTTCCTACAGAGGTTCAACTATACAAACCAGTTTCTACGGGATTCATTTGTAGAAGGAAGGTGCCAACGAGTGAGCCGTATGTCTGCAGAGTGAAGTCTCTGCCCACCCAGAGCAGCCAGCCTCGGGTGCTGCAGGGAGAGGCACCAGCCCTTTTGCAAGAGCTGGGCAGAAAAAGGCACCCTCTGCCAGAGGCTCACAGCAAGGGGCCAGCCAAGCCAAGGAGGGATGGCTGTCCATCTGCTGTCACTAATGCCCCAGCGCATTTTCTAATCGTGCACACTCAGGGGACATTCCTAGTGTGTTTCCTGCTAAGCAAAAAAAAGTCATAATAAACCCCAGTTACTTTGCTTGCTTACCTACAACCTACAGTAGAGTTAACCTTCATGTTAAATCTTTTTTTTTTTTTTTCTTTTTTCCCTCTGAATCTGCTCCTCTGCTAACTTTACTGTATTCTTGCTGGATGTTCAGTCCCTGCCACAAGAGCAAAAGTAGTTGGGCAGATGTCAAAGTGCTGATAATTTGACTCCACACACATACCCAAATACTACTGCCGAGCATGTCAGCGTACAGAAACTTCTTTTTGCTGGTATTGCTCTTCGAAGGAAACTCTTCCTTCTCTGAGCAGCTGGGAAAGTGCAAGTGCCTGCTCCTTACTCATAGAAAGAGCTGCCCCCAAGAACATCCGTGCATTACTCCTGCCAGCAAAAAGGGAGGCCTGACATTGGATGGGTTTGTTTCTGTTTTAGAACCAGAACAACCTAAACCAAATCACTTCTGCTAGAGAAACACTGTTTTCCATGAGATGTTCAGGTGAAAGACCTCAGCCTCCCAAGATCTTTTTGCTAGCTGTCACAGCTGATGTGGGCACAATAATGAGAAGGAAATGCATTTGTTGTTTTGAACTTCACTTTCTTTGATTTAGCGAAGATTCCCCTTAAATAAATGGAAGTGGGGAGATCTTGGAATAAGCCTTAGCAAGTTTTAATCACACTTTTTCTTCTTGCAAGCGAGCCGTCATTCAGTAGCTAGGTGGTTCTAAATAAAGAACTCTAGTCAACAACAGGAAATAACTCCCACAGAAAAAAAAGGGCAGAATACAAACTCGCAGCAACTCTCGTACATAGCTCACAACGGCCTTTTGTTCCATGCACATTAAATCCAAAATCTTCGCTTTTCAGAATATGTTCTTACTCTAAATAATTAAAACTTATTTTTAACATGTTGCAAGTGCAGATCCCTTCCTTGCCCTCCTCCCAAGAAAGTCACATTAAGAGTCAGAAAATCACAAGCTATTCCCATTTTCCCTCTTTCATTTATTAAGTACGGACATTCTAGGAATGCTACGTGATGACCAGGATTTAAAACAGCTACCGATGGTGGGGTTGTTATCTTTTCTCCCCTTTTTCTTTTTTCTTTGGCAGGGGGAGGTGCATTGTTGTGTTCTCAGCTGCAGTTTACATCCTTCACAACGTTCAAAAACCACTGCATGTTCAGAAAGTACAAAGCACCTGGTCTGTTGGAGGGGGATAGAGGAGAAACCACACATCTCTAGCCATTTATTAAAAACTCAGGCTAGTGTCTAGAATCATCAGCTTTTAAATTATACAACACATCACACGTAACAGGCCAATTACTGAGCACAGGCATCAAGCACAACATTCAAAAACGCACAACCAAAATCCCTTAAAGAATACACTGGTTGATTCCATCTGGCTTCAAAAAAGTGTGGTTTTAGTGTGCCAAGGGGGGAATTTTAAGATGGCTGCTGCTTGTTGGCTGCTATGGATAGGTCTCCGCAGGAGGTGGGAGAACTTTAGGAACGTTGCTATCACTTGTGGCAAGTATCTTCTGGAACACAAATGCAGATATAGAAGATTTCAGTGGCCAGCTGATTCCAGCATCTCTCCATCAAATCACCTGACGTGGCTCTGTCACACTGCAACTGAACTGCAAAACCAATTTCCATTCTAGAAATAGAATGCTTGAATTATACAGCTGCAAGAACCAGGATTACAGTTCCAGGCTGGATTTTTGTCTCTGGAACATGTGAACTGGCTCAGTGTGCACATGTGTGTACTGTGTGTTCGTGTGCACATGCAACCATCAAAAGTTCACGCAGAGAGCAAATCACATTTGCTTCCTAATGCACAATGAGCACACAGGCTGAAGCAACTCCACATTCAAATCTAGCCCCAAATGGGTGGTTGTATTTTGAAGTCCTCAACAGTGGGTTCAAACCCGAGCTTGCAATTATAGCCTTTTCTTGTTTAGAAAATAGATGTCACTGCTGACAAATCCAGAGTCCTTCTGAACCTCCAGAAAGGAATAAAAATCAACAAGGTAAAAGTATCCTAGAGCAGCTGTCCCACTGTTTCCCAGCTCTCACCCATTAGGTTAAATACTACAGCGATTTCAGTGGGACCAGCACACTTTAAAAGATGTAGTCTCTGTCTTTTTCTCTCTCTCGCTGAATGATATTTCTGCCCACATGCACTGACACATACTGTGTCTAACAAGGCTGTGATTCATTTTCAGTTCTAGTCATGCTCACAAGTGATGCAGTGCACTAGCTGTGCCTTCAGGATCTGCGTAATTTAGCTTCATTTTCTCTGCCCCCACCCTGCATTAAGTGAAGTTCCAACAAAGCCAAGTCATCACCCACCAACTCCCCCTCCCACCTGCTTGGGGGATGTGTACAGCAGGAATCTGAATAATAATAATAATAAAATTAAATTAGTTTTTTTAGAAAGAGAGAGGAGGGGATGAGAGCTTGAGAAATATCATGAATTGTTAGAAAGCTTTCTAACAGTGAATAATGTGAGTGAATAATGGTAATGGGAT
The DNA here is from genome assembly GCA_013390105.1 of Tichodroma muraria. Taxonomy (NCBI): domain Eukaryota; kingdom Metazoa; phylum Chordata; class Aves; order Passeriformes; family Sittidae; genus Tichodroma; species Tichodroma muraria. The sequence goes on along the minus strand of WAAG01032133.1, from coordinate 194,773 downwards.
GTATACTACCAGATCACTGAAGCAGCTGTATCAGTCCTGAATCATCTCCCCATACACGTTAGAAGCAGCAGTGTGCCTCGCATCGTGAATATCCTGCAAGTTCATGCTAAAAAGTGATTGACATTAAACCTGAGTCCCTGATTTATAAAGGCAAACACCTCTTCAGCCTCTCCCATCGTGGTGACCATTCGCTGGTTCCCTGCCCCTTGCAGTCACTTTGAGCAGGCGCAAATGTCAGCGGGAGCCCTCAGCGCGTCCCAACTGCAAACCTCACTCAGTGGCCACCATCCATCACGAATTACACACAGTGGTTTTGTGATACAAATTACAAGCTGCTTCTGAGCTAAACTCCATGTATTTGAGGCATGAGGCCAAGCTTGAACAAAGTGAAAGACAGGCTTTTTATTTGATAAATCTCATTATCTCGCTGGCATTCAAAATTCATCTCAGACACAGAAATGCATCACAAAGTAGTTCTGTAGTTACTTGGAAGAGCCAAGATGCTCTAACATGCAAGTTAAAAGGTGTTTACACACCCACCACACTAACATTTCTAGCTCTCCTCCACCTTCAACCTGGAACTATGTTTTGATGGAACAGAAAACTTGATTTTCTAAAGAACAAGGAAATCACATTTCTTCAGCAAAGATCCCTAGACAAAAGCAAGTCACTGAAGACTCCTTCAAGCAGATCTTAGTGATCTGCATGATTTCCTTAATCCCTAACCAATGACACAGGATAAAAGGAATTAGCACCAAAAGCTAGAAGGTACTTCAACATTACAGGTGTAATACTGAGAGGGTCACTGTCACCACAGAGTTACAGTGAACGAAATGAACACATACCACCTTTCCTCCTTTACATGAAACATCTGTGTGGTGGGAGCTTTGTGTAAGTCAGGCACAGCCTCCCAAGCTAAGCAGCCTCTCCCGTTGCTGACCCCTCTTCATGACCAACATGAGCACGCCAGAGTAGGGATTAAATTCCCTACTTGCTGTAGAGGTCCATCTCCTTCTCTTCCTCACTCCCCAAGTGCTGACTCAGTTTGACCGTGCAACTCAGCAGCCCACTCGCTGGCACGTCCCACTTCAGGTCCTGTAAAGAAAGAATCCAAGAGGACACCAGAATTTTGGGCTACCCAAGGCTTGTCCAAGCCTAATGGTTGGTGGAGGTGGAGTTTGTCTCTCTGCCTTCCCATCAACATCCTCTTTTCTGCCACGATGAGCCTGGGCTGATCAGGAGCTGAAGAAATACATTCCCTCACGGCCATTTGCTCCCGATCCATTATCCTCCTCAGAAGTTCCCAACTACATCAAAGGAATGAAGGAGTGACCACAGCCAGGGAAGGGCTGATCTACCTTTCTGATGTGTAACACACATGACTGTGAAGGGACAGATCATCCCATGAGGCCGGTATCATGAAGGGCTCTGGGAGCTCTGAAACATTTGGAGGAGGATAATTCCCGGGGCTGGATACTTGTTGGGAGTAACGGGTCAGGCAAGGAAAGCAGCGGGCTGTCATTTCAGCAGACGGGCTACTGCCTCATTTTGCAAATTGAAGAAAGGAAGCACAGGGAAACTACGGGCTGGCTTATTGTGGAAATGAAAGTCAAGGCCCTGTGTTTTGATATCCTGAGCTCTCCACGCAAGTCCAGCCTTCCTCATCCACGAAGTCATGCTGTAAACATCCTCAGGGCAGGGCCCACACCTCTCATTTGCTTTATGTCTGCGGCTTCCAATCGTCCACAGTTTGCAGATCCCTTCATGCTTTCCAATAGGGCTGTGCATTTAAACCTGCTGACAACAGGCTTGCTTTCCCTGGCTTTCCTGCACATCTTGCACGTAGCTCGTGGATCCTCGTGAGTCTGTTCTCTGTGGCCCTCTGCAGATGCCTGTGTGCCCCTCTCTTCCTACCAATCCCTACACACCACAAGAGCCAGCAGCAGGCATTTTCCAAGTGGCCCTAACTCAGTCTAGCTGCCCTAATTCGAGACAAAAGCACAGAGCTTCCCTGTCATTTCAGCATTTCCCATCTCAAGGTATGGGAGCTGTTGATCTCCCACATGAAAATGCATTATGCTGTCAGCCCAGCCTAAGGGCTGTTATTTAATTTACTTGAGGAGGTAAGTGAAAGCCCCTTCATGCAAATGCTTACAATGTGATCTGGAAAACAGCAGGCGTAATTAGATAAAATGGCAGCAAAGCCCACCAGGGAAATAATGTTAATTCATGAGGATTTTCCTCTCCACCTCTCTCTCAGCAAGGTTTGAAGACAAGGAGGCGAGGGAAAAAAAAAATAAAAGAAAAAACCAGAATGCACCTCAATGACCTACTGAGTAGAAAAGCAGGACAGCAACCAGTGGGGTCATCTAGAAGATGCCTCTGCAGGATGCACCTAGCAGGACTGGCAGCTCATGCTCCTAAGTGATGCAGCACCGAAAGCAAAAATTGCTCTGTCACCCTCATAAGTTAACCTGAGTAGAGATATAAGGAGCCATCCCCCCTAAACTTCACATCATCTCCTGACCAAGGCCTAGCCAGGCCACAGAGATTTGTCACATGGGAACATCACTGCAGCCCCCTGCCCCCACTAACAATAACAACACCAGAACTCTTTTGCAAGTCTTGAAAGAAGATCTGGCATTTCCAACCCACTCATGAATTCTCTCCCTCAAAAATATCCAGGAAAGGGTTCTGACCAAACTGTCACAGCACTGGTGGTAAAGGGGATCATGAGGACACCTAGATGCCAGCACATGTGATGCTGATCTGACAGAGAGAAGCTCTCCCAGTGACCTCAGGAAACCACAGCTCTGTGCTTCTGCTGCTGCTGCCTTCTCCCTCCCACCTAGAAGCCAGCCTGGAAAGCCACCTCCTGATTGCTGACCTGCCACTACCAAAATGGATTCCAATTAGCCAACTCACTCACGGCTATTAGGAAAGAGAGACATTTTTTGTTGTTGAGTAATTACTCCTCATGAAATGGCTTACATCCCTAGTTGATTAGGTCACAACACACTGTGAACAAATTGATGTAACAGAGATATCTTTAACCTGATAAATTAAGGCATACTTTCTCAATATAGAAAGCTTAATTGAAGCCATGCATGGGGTATTTACCAAAGGCATCTAGAAACAGAATTGTAACATGCACAAACAAACAACGGCTGAGATCCAAAGACAGCAGCCCATACACATCCAACTTGCATATTTATTGGAAGGGGGGAAAAAAAAGTAGTTTATCTGCTTACTGTGAGGATAGTAAATGACTCAAAGTGAACAGAGTAGTTTGACATCAGCAGTTAAATATGTAAAGGCAAAATTCAGGTGGCACATGAGAAAGAAAAGAGGTTTTGTTTGTTTGCTTTCCTACATACCTTCCCCCATCTATCAGAGGAGAAGAAAACCCTTTTTTTTTTTTTTTCCTAGTCAGGGATTTACTTGCTGAAGCAATTAGAGATACACAAAATATACAGAAAGCCTGAATAACCACACAGTAAATATGCCACAGCGAGGGTTCCCAAAATACAGCCCATGAAGTCTAGAAGAATCTAGAATTCTACAGCCCTAGAAGAATCTTGAAGTCAGCCTGGGTTGTATTGCAAATAAGTTTGATTACATTTTCTCTCCCTTCCCCAAGTCCTGATCTTTAGTGTTTCTCCACAAATAAAACTTCATCTGCCTGGAGAACAGCAGCTCCTCCACCATTTCTATCAAGTCATCCATTGTAGCACACTGGTTTATTTAAAACCAAACCCAATTGCCCAAGCCCGTAAATACCGACTGCTTCCTGATTTTGGGACTTGCCCATCTATTAAAAAGGAAGCTGTTCACTTTACAGACCGTGGCCCTAATCTTTCAAACAGTTTCGCCTGCGCTTAGCAGGAGCACACGAGCACTTCGGTCCAATGTAAGCATTTGCTGAACTGAGGCCAATGTTTCCTGTTGTAGTTAAAAGCACATTATACAGTGAGGATGGAAAAATATGTCTGCGACACAAAATCAACCCTTCTCTTCCCATTTCAGGACGAGGGGGTCGGGCAAGCACTCTCAACGTAAACGTATGTGACAAGGGCCCGGGTAGAGCGAGTGCCACGAACAGCTTTACACTGCGTTGGCTTTCTAAGTCGGGAAACCAACTGGGTGTCATTTAATCTCCCAGATTAAAATCACTTAGCGAATATTGTATTGTTCCAGCGCTCTCGCTGTCAGCGCGGCGTTGGGGGCCTCGCCGGCGCTCTGCTGCTCGCTAACTCGCCACTAATGAAACCTCGCGCAGGAGCAGCTGCCGGAATCTGTGTCAAACTGCATCTGGCACCCATCTATCTTCCAGCCATCTAAATTCACCTCTGAAATCATACAAAAGCAGCCACAGAGCTCCCTGCAGCCACTCCAACACACCAGGCTTTGTCTCATCAAGCCTGTTAAGCAATTTAAAGCAATTTATTTTTTTTAATTTGCCTTGTGTTTTACAGCGGCAGCTTTCACAAAAGCAGTGAAGAAGTTAAGAAAAAAAATTGAGGGGGGGAGGGAAAAAAGTGCCCCCTTTTTTTTTTTTTTTTTTTTTAAAAGAAAAAAAAAAGCCTGTCAAGCTCTCAGTAGACTATCATTAAACCAGTTTTGGCTGAAACTGTATGTTTAGGGGTTTTCCAATGGAGACACTCTGGTGCCTGCAACACTCAGACAGGGAGGGGAGGCTTCTATACAATTGTTGAATTGTTGTCATGGCTATTAAATATGCTGTAGCACAAATACCCAACAGGGCTGAAGGTTTTTCGTGTATTGGCTCTGGAGAGGTATCAAAAATACTGGTATTAACTAGCAGATAACTGAGTTATACAAACACTGAATAAAAGATTCAGTCAAAAGTTTTAAAAGGTTTATTAGCTTCACTTCAAACCCCTCCCCCCCACCTCCCAATTGGAGCTTAAAGTACTCTGTAAATTAAAAATATTTTACATTTGCTGTAGCGTTAATGTGACCGAGTCTCCTCTACCGTTTGGGGTAAAACTGTCTCTTCTCTCTTAGCAATTTCTGCAGAGGACAGGAGTTTTGCTCCACTGTCTCGTTAGGCTCACGAGTGGCAGTTTGAGAGAGTGGCACAGTAAAGCCATGACTTGCTGACTAAAACAGGTCAATGAAAAACAGGCTAGTGACTGAAACTGAAACTTCTCATTTCTCTCAAGAAAAGGGCGTATTGTCAAGATAGAGTCTAGCGTGTCTATTAAGCAACTTCCAGAGCAGCAGCACGGCAAGCTCCCCGTGAGAGAGGAGGGGACAGGGCCCCCGGCCCAGCCCCAGCGCCCGGCCAGGCTCCACCGCGACCGACGCCGTCCTCTCCGCGCCGGAGCCCAGCCAGCTGCCAGGAAGGAGCATTAAAGAACGAGGTGTGCAGAGGGCAGGGGATGTGCTGGGCTCCCCTCCCAGGCTGAAGTTGCCCATCCAGCCAAACAGGTCACGATCCAGGTGCCGGTGACATCCAGCCACACGGCACGGAGGACTCGAGGTGAGTGTGCCAGGCTTTCCGTAAGGGCAGTGGTGGGCGAGTTTGGGAGGCGTTTCCTAGACTGAACGCTGCAAACTGCGGAAGGAGCAGGAGAAACAGGATCTGTCAACCCATCTAATTAAGGAGCATTTTCCCCACGCAGATTCATACACATCTCTCTGGGCTATAGGGCCCTCATTTCTTGCCTCAGCCCAAAACAGACTGACTGTATTTTGCATTTCTATGACAATTTGTTCTCAGCACTTCTCAGGAAGAAGCACAACGTACATGTCCTATGAAAATGATTACATGCTCACAGATGCCTCTGTCTCTGCTGCTAATTCCATTGTGCCCATCCACTGTGCAGCTAACCTTTTGCAGCAACTGAAATAATCTGTAAAAAAATGGAAGCGTGCTCCTTTCCTGCAAGCTTCCCAAAGTAACCACTGTGACAAGAAATCGCATTTTTGAGCAAAGGCTACCAGTCCAGCTGCTGGCATTGCTGCTCCTCTACCCACTAAATAAAAAGGAGATTTGGATATGCCTTGCTTAGGATCACTTTATAGGGATGTCCAAAACGAAATCACCATTGCTAAGAGACTGAGCGAGTCCCCTCCAGCCCCCAGTTGAGCTCAACAGCAGGACTGACAACAGCCCCGGGTTTGTGGCCACCAGGAAAAGCCACAGAGATCGACAATTCATTTTTTACAGGCCAACGGGCTGACCTCTGGGCAGCAGTGGAACAAGTCAGCATAAAGGTGACAAAGCTCTGTATACCATTATAAATCACCCAAACCAACCAGCAGAAAATCCGTGCCCTGATCGTGCTAGCTTATACCTCCTCTTTATTCCTTTTTTTCCCCCGTGTGAACAGCGTCCTCTCCCCCACCGCCTCCCGAGGCCCATCTGGAGGAATCGCGAGGGGCGTTCTCACATCCTGCTCCCCGAAGAAGCCGGTCCTGCTGGCCGAGCGCTCGCCAACGTCACGCCAAGCGATGACGCAAGCCGTGACTCCTGTCCAGGTGGTGGGGTGTGACCTGTTTCTGGGCTACAGGGGTTTGGTTTGGGAGGAATGTGCGATGTCTAGTGATGGAGGTGGGAAGAGGAGAAAATCGTTGTAAGAAAGTCAGGAATTGATCATATTCTACGTATTGGCTCCGTGTTTTTAGAGGGAAGCAAGAGGCCAAAACAAAAGCAGTGTCACAGCCTCAAGGACCTTAACATCAATCTGGAGTAGAAGTAAGAAGGAGAAAGCATCTCCACTGTAGGAAGCAGAAATGTTTTCTGATTACAGAACTAACACAAAATCTGGTTTCCTTAACGGTATGTGGCATCAAAAGGAGAAATACTTTAAAGACACAAAGGCATTTCACTCCTCCCCTGCCTTCCAACAAGCACATTCATTCAAAAACAACCTGTCCAGCATCACTACCAGGTGTCTCAGGTTTTATGCATGAATAAGCTGTCCTGTAACTGGCACAAATGTTCATTTACCAAGTGGAGTATTTCTTCAATAATTCAATTCTGACATGATATATGCAACCAAACGAGCTCCGTAGCAACAGGGTAAATTTTCACAGCTAATTCTCCCTCTTGCAGGATTTTCTTTGGCATTGGGCTGAGGCATCGCTGGTTTGCTTGTCACATGATGATTTTGCCATATTTTAGAGCAGCTATGCTGACCCAAAAGGACACCAGCACCGTCCTACACAAACAAACAGTATTTCAAAATTTACAGCGTTGCCCTCAAGTTGCAGTGCAGAGGGCATCCCACCGAGGTTGTGAAGGAAAGGGAAGCAAATGCACTTGATCTGCACAATGCACAGCACTCCTTTAATTAAAGGAGAATCTCAGTTGGTCTGTACCTACTTGCCTGAAATCTTTGGGGCTTTCCAACCCTTCCAACCCCTTCATCCATGGGGAATTCTCTGGAGATACCTGTGCTAGCATTTTGTCTGGTATACACAAGCCCAGCAGAGCTGTGGTGGGTTTGTATTATGTGTCATGTGCACACTGCCTATACAGAAAACAAATAAAACCTCTCCAAAATACTCCATTTCCTCTTATTGATTACAAAAAACTCCTCAGTTCCAATTTCCAGGAACTCCTAGAAGAGCAGGTAAGCCTTGGTGCCTACATCCCTTAAATATAATTTGAGGGGAATTATTGTTTCAATAATAAAGGGAAGCTTTTTTTTTTATGGGGAAAATCAGAAAACTAAATAGAGCTTCTTTATATCAGGTGCTGCGTTCATGTAATGAGTTTTTCTGCGGTGTAATAGTTTTCAAAACAGGGCAGCCAAGGATTGCTTTTTCCAGTTATCTATAAATCAGGGCTGGAAAGAAAAGAAACAGTTCCAGAGTGTGGTATGCATCAGTCTGAGCAATCACTCCAGCGAGTCATGCAGGTAAACAGCTACACAGCATCAATTAGCAACACAAAAAAAAGGGGCCACCTACAAACCAGAGTACAGGAAAAAAAGCTTACAACTTTGCCAACTGGCCACTTATCTGTAGACAGGGGAAAGGGAGCTACCTCAAATTGTAGGGGTCACCAGAAGAAGGCACAGAGATCAGAGCATGGAGCAGTACAGACAGAGCAAGGGGGGAAGCCTCCTGAGTGGAGAGGAAAATAAGAGCTAGAAATTGGGCAGGGGGCTTGCAGGCAAATATGAGATAAAACAGTTATATATATACACACAGCTGCAAACTGGCACAGAAAGAGCTCCAAAGCAAGGAGGTGGGGAGGGAAAGGCAATGACAAGAAGGGGATCTAGATCTGATTATGGCAGAAAACAGTTTGGGTGATTTTTTTTTTTCCTTTCCCCACATTCATCTGGATAAAAATAATAAGGACTGAAGTGTGAGTCCAAGAGGCCAAGGATGGGAAAATTTACCACACTAGAAGCAAAAGATGACCCAGTTTGGAGAAGAGGTTTAAGCAGAAGAAAATGAAGGGGAGAGAAGGAAGCCTGGAAACTTGTGTAGAGAAGATAGCAGCAGGATTTAGCAACCATAAGGAATAGGAAGGGGGATGGGTAAGGAGAGGGGAGCTAAAAACAACAGAGTTGCAGCTATGTTTGATGGCACTAATTCAGCAAAGAAACAGCCTCAAATGGATGTAAACAATGGACTATTCATTAGGGGTTTCATTCCCTGAAACCCAGCAAACTATTGTCTGTAAGTTTTAAATGCTCCCTTCACACACACACAAACTAAATTACAGAAAATGTGAAACATCAGATAATCTCAACAACGTGTCTCAAAATCACTGCCCTCAAGCATGCACTATGCTTGGCAGACTCTTCTTCCAACCATCTGCCAGCACGTGGAGGAAAATAAATAATTAACACACATCTGGGGTCAGACTGTGAGCTACAGCACCCAGCCTGAAACTCATGCCTGAGTAAAGGACAGGCAGTGACTAATAGCACATGTGGATTGAGCTCTGGGGAGCCTTTCCAAGCTGTCCCACCCTAAGCATCCTGTCCACCTTGCCATGGGAGCCTCCCACACTGACAGAAGATGATAGGTGCTTCTATCCCACACTGCCCATCTGACACAGCAGCTGAACAAGCAATTCAAAGTTTGGGGCTACATTTTCCTTTGCAGAAGGTTCAGATTTCTCCTGATGCCACTATTACAGTAAGGGATGGCTTGGATAGGTAGAAAATATGTTTGACATCCGGTTTCGCTCATCTGAGCTTCATCTGTTTGAGCTCTCCAGTAATACCATTTACTGAGCACCAGGGTACACAGCAGGGCATGCAGGTGTGATCCAAATAGCCTTGTCTTATTCTCAAAGGTGATTTGGCTCTTTGGACTGCCCCAGAGCAAGCCTCCAATCCACAACCCCTCAGAAGGAAGGGGTTTGTGCTTCCCAGGAAAGGGCTACCAACCATGGGAGGCATTTGTAAGAACAAGATGGAAGAAGAGGCAGATAACTTGGACCTTCTTTTTCCTCATCTGTTGAAGGCAACTGCATAAAGGACCTTCCACAGCGTGTTTGTCCTTCCTGTATTCATAGGCAAAGGCTCAAAGGACCTATCCAGTCTGCAGACCTGCAGAGCACAAGCTGTACATCTTCGCTCAGCATCTCTCATGCCTGGTAGGATGTGACCCGTCTTTCAGGAATCTGGGGGACTGCAGGGAGAAGCTCCTCACAAGAGGCTGTCTCACAGCTTCTCTTCCTCTTGCCCAGGTCCAAAGGTACATTAGCACTGTGACTCTGCTCACTGTTACATCACACTGCTCCTACCAGGAATTACACAAACGTAAGGAGGCCTTGGACTCCCTTCAGGCTTTCACCCAAATTCCTCCAACTCCTACTGCTTGCACTGAAGGTCTGTGGAGATGAGGGACAGAATCACAGAATCTGTTGAGCTGGAAGGGACCCACAAGGATTGTCGAGTCCAACTCTTGGCCCTGCACAGAACCGTCCCCAAGAGTCACACCATGAGAAGGGAAGAGTCTTTTCTTATATTAGTTTTGGGCATATGGGCAACAACAAAGCACCTAATTTTGTTTTGTCTGTTATCCAGAAGTGCCGTGTGTTTCATCGAGCAGCAGCGGAAGCACACAAACACCACACAGCCCCCACAGGGGAAAACCAGCCTGGAAAAGTGGCAGGAGGGGAAGAACTTGACAGTTTTAATTCAATTTGTACCTTTCATATTGCATGGCCTCTCTTTGTTCATGCTACACAGTACACAAGCAGCACACACAACAAATCACTGTCCACCAAACTGGTAAAAGTAAAGACAGAAAAGCTGAAAATTCATTTTCATGAATTCATGAAAGCTGAGATTCACTTATGGCTCCTCTCTGATCTCAGCATGCTTCACATTTAGGGCTCATGGAGTATCTCAGTATTGCAAACACACACTGACAACTACTACAGTTTAGGGACACCTTCACAACCGCCACATGGGCAGCAAGAAGCAAAATCCTTGTGTACAACACTGAAATCCCTCTTTCCAGCTCTCTGAAAAGCCCCCAAGGCTGCCCCCAAAGGCAGCCTTTGGGGTTATAGGAGATGAGTCCCAGAACTTCTGCAGCTCTGTGTTTTGATTTTAACCTAAACTTTCAGTGGGAAGGAAGATAATTTCTACTTCTTTTCACTGCAAGGATAGCCAACAAAACGTGGACTGAAGGTTGGGCTTTGGGTTGAAGCAAAACTGAGGAAGTGCAGAGAGCGGGTGTTGTAAGTCACGTGTGGTCTCCAGCATATGGAGAACAGTCACACTTAAATAAGGAAATCAAATGTCAGTCCACTACTACCCTGTCCAAAATTAATCTCTCTACTGATTCTCAAGAATATGCAGCTTCAAAAGCTGAGTGCCTGCTTGCAGGACAGGCAGACAGTAGAAAACGCACACAGGGAAATAACTGGAATTTGTTCTGCTCCTCTTTTACCCAAATCTTTTCTATTAAGTGCTTTTCACTGAGCTGTACAAGCAAAGGAAGCAGGGGAGGAAGGGGGCAGAGGGAGGAGGGAAGAGGGAAATACAGCATTTCCCATCAGCTCTACCAAAGGAAAGGCATGGTGGGGAAACAGAAGGGCTGGCTGCAGATCACTCCCAGCCAGACAAGTGCAAATGAGCAACAAAAAAGACTAACACATGTAGATCAGCAAAAGGAAAACCAGTGCACAGGGGAAAGACCAAGAGAATACATAGGAAAGGAAAAGAGGACGTAAGAAGGCTCCTCAGGTGGGACAAACTACTGAGGAAACAGCCAAACACACACCACCACACTAAGAATCAAACAGAAGCAGCTGGAGGTTTGAAGAAAGCATCCTAACACAGAGGAGAAGAGTCTGTCTGAGAAGAAAAACACGGTCTTGAAAACTCCAACAAGGAAAGAAATGCTAGATAGGAGGTAATAATGAGAAAGTTAAAAAAAAAAAAGAATACAGGGGTTTGGCTTTCTTTTACACACTGCAATCTTCACTAAGTTCATGTCTAACTTGGAGAGCATCAAATCTCAATTTCAGCAAAAAAATCTAAGTTTGAATTAGTCAGTCCACAAAGGATATTTAGTCACCACCTCTAATCAGCCTCCTATAACAACCAAGGACGTACAACATATCTGAAGCAGACTAGGTTTAAAAACTAAAACAGTACCAGAAATAGTAACAATTCCTGGCTGAGTCACATTTTAAGCTACACACATAACCCATTCAAAGGATTTAATTTGAACATTGTTATTGTTGAAACTTGCTGGTTTGCCTTATTTTGGTAGCTCAGATGAGTAGGAACAACATTTCCTGCGCTATGGACGAGACGCTTTTTGATCGTTACAGGGTTTTTCCTTCCTCCTGTTCCCAGCCTTCAAACACCTCTATTGATGGGAACATTCCTTGCAGACAGTGTCCTTCCCAAGGACAGACCTAGAGAAAAGATGACTTTCCTTGGAGTTCTAACAGAGACATAGGGGTTGATGAAAACGTTTGCTTGGGTGTATGCACTGTGTGTGAGCCAATGAAGCTGCAACCAAATGTCTTCACTCTTTCTCCTGTAACTTGATACCTGGCTTTAGCCATCCCTCCAGCTCTTGAATTAGGAATGGAAAATATGAGAGCTCTGTTTCACAGCAAAGGTTTAGAGATGGGGGGGAAGAAAATTAAAAAATAGGACATATTAGGGTTACTTGCAAATGGTATTTACTTTTCACTGGACATGCACACCTGACAACACCACACGTAGGCTCTGTGTACCCACACGTACCTGTGGGCACCCACGCTGCAAAGCACTGCTTTCTCACGAGCCACGAAGAGCTGGTGATTTGAAGACTGACCCCAAATCAGCCCTAAAGCCTGATTTCTAAAGCAGTTCCCTTTACTTTGTACCTCTCTGCTCCAACAGCTCTGGGTACAAATAATGGCATTTGAGAGCAAACAGCTACTGCTAATGCTGAGGGAGCAAGATATTAAAAACTCCAATAGCAGTTTTTGTGCATAACTGCAGTTTGTCGTGAGAGTAAAACAGGATGCTGGGCTGAAAGCTTTATGAAAATGGTGTCCCTAATGGTCACACTCATTTCCAAGTCCTTTGAAAAATATTTTTAAAGCAACTGCCTAGTTATATCTCTTGTTACGTGCTCTCAGCCACGAACTGGCAGATTTCAAATCCTGAAACAGAGCACAAGAACCCTTCCCCAAACTCAAGCTCTCTCAGCACTTTGTGGTATCCCCGGCCTTCCCAGCCTGCTCTCGTGCACCAGGGAAGGGTACAGTGCCCTCACAGGCTCACCAGGAAAAGCCTTTTCCCTGAGCATTGTGGCTCAGCCATTTCAGTGACACAATTACAGCACTTGCCAAGGAGCTTGCATCATGTAACATGCTGCGAGGCTTTTCACGGCAGCGCGGCTCGCAAGCTTCCCTTCGGGGGCCCATCCCGAACGCCCTGCCGCAAAGCGCAGCAGCTCCCAACCCCCGCCAGCTTCTCCCACCTCCACAGGAGCAGCAGCAGGGATCCTGCCCCCCTTCTGCTCCTTCAGCCCTTCGGAGCTCAGTTTAGGAGCTCAGTTTAACGCCGCCTTCCAGCGTCTGCAGGGAAGGGCGACTGTCACCTTCCAGAGTATCAGCGGGCGTCGTCTTCGCAAGAAGGTCTTGATGTAAATCAGGTGGGGAAGTGACAGAGAACCAGCAAAAAACACTTTTGCCGTGTTCACAGGACTACGAATTTGTGGTACTGCTGCTTGTTTGACCGAGGTCAAATTTTACTAACGCAGGATTACATACTGTCCGGGGAACCGTATGATGCTAGTGGCAGGTAGTGCTGAAGATCCAGGTGGAAACAAAGCTTAACTTTGCCGCCTTCTTCCGATTTACAGACTGGCAACAAGATTTCTAAAACAACAGGCTATAGCCATGCCATGCCATGTATCAATAAAGCTGGAGCTTTGCTGGGATGGTGAGGAACGAGCAGTGTGCACGGTGAACTAAAGAGTACAAAAACCCAGCAAATTAAGCAGTTTGTTCCTGAGCTGAGGTTTGTAGAGATCTGATGAGCTGCAGGATATTGGCTCTCCATCTTGCTTCCAGCTGCTTCTACAGATGTCCAGGCTCCTCACTGCCAAGAAGAGCTAGGAGGCTAGTGAAAGCAGCTGGAAGAGAAGGAGGTGGAGGAGGAGTCAGGCTTGCACCCTCTGGGGAGGGCACAAAGAGGAGGAGGAGGAGGAGGAGGAGGGAAGCAGGCACTGCCCACACGTGCTCTACAACTCTGGCTGAAGGTGCTGACCACTGGAAAAAGGTGTAATGTCCATGGAGAAGGGAATGAGAAACTTTGGAGTATTTTTTCTTTTTTTTCTTTCTTTTTTCCCTTTTTTTTTTTCTTTTTTTTTTAAGGAAGCTAAGGAAGAAAATTAGGTCATTGAGTAGCATCTCTGCAAGAATGTGGGAGCAAGGAGGGCAGAGATTCAAGAAAGGACCAACAAGGAGAGGGAGGAAGTCAGAGAATCAGAGAGAAATAAAAATCATCAAATATAAGTGGTGTATGCAAGAGCAAGAGAATCACTGAGCAGATGGGAGGAGGGAAGAAGAAATGATTAATAGGGAGTGTGAGGCCCTTCCCCCTCCCTCAAGCAGGACTAATCACGTGGAAGACAGCTAAAATCTCACTTCCTAATATTGCTTTGCTGCGGTAGCTGCTACATGACGGAGGAGAGCAAGCCCATCCCAAAGACAAAAGTCTCCCTAAAAGATGGGAATAAATCCCTCAGAACAGCACAACCACGATGTTTTGGCTTCTGGTGCTAAAGGGACATCTGTCAGGATGGATCTGTCACATCCTGAGAGCTGATACCTGGTGCTCCTGTAGGACCACCAAGTCCCACAGTGAGTCTAAAGCCACATTCCTGCTTCCCCCTTGGTCACCTCTCCTGCCTCCAGCCCTAGAGAGGAAAACGACTGGCCTTTCCACGCAGGCCAAATGCACATGTTCAACTTCCCTACACCAGCAGCCCAAAAAATCTCATTGCCTGGCGTCAGAGCACACCTCTGACCAAGCATTTGCGGGGCCGCGCCTGGGTACGAACGCGCTGCCTTCCTCAGCACAAAAGCACGGGGCGAGCTTGGCCATCACAGCACGGACCGGAGGTGCAGGCCAGCCCTGCAGCTGCCCTGCTCTCCTCGCCTCACTGGGCCACAGCCAGCTCTCCTGCAATGGGAAGCACAGGCTCCCTTCCCACCATGTGCTTCTCAGGCTTGGCCATCACAAAGCAGGAGGGAAGCAGGGCCATTGCCACAGAAACAGTTCCAGATAAATACATTTGCTAAAAAGAGGCTCCCGTGGATTTCTGGTGACAGCCTGTCACCCGGACTGCTCTGCACAAAGCTCCCACAAGACTTGAGTACACAGTCCTCTTCCTGAAATATATGCTAAACAGCTTATTCCTTCCCACATTTTACAGGTGCTAACATGTTCATCCATCCCCTCACTTTTTTCTTCCATGGACTGAGCAACCCCAATACTGACACTTTCTCTGTATAGGTCATGCCTGCTAAATCATCCATTCATGCTATTTTCTTTTCTTTTTTTTTTTTTTTTGACCCACTTTTGAGTTGTTTTGCTGTTTTTAAAGGCTGTGAGCAGAAAACTGGTTCAAGACTCCAGCTGAGACCTCACCAAGCTGAGCTGAGTGGAAGTATCACTGTACCCCTTTGGTTATAAACCTCAGCTTGCCTTTTTCACAACTGTACGAGGCCGGTGACTCACAGTCAGCCTGGAATCCACCATCAACTCCTTCCCCCCTCTACAGAGCTGCTGCTCAGCCAGCCATCTCCCATTCTGGGTCTGGGCAGCCCATTATTCCCACCTAAGATAACAACTTCGTGCTTGTCCTTTTCTAAATAACCTCTTATTTTTTCCAAGTGATTTCTCTGCCTGGTCAAGATTTTAAATCCCAACCCAGTTCTCAAGAAAACTCAGAGCCCCTCCCACATCAGTATCATTTGCAAGTGTAATCAGCACCCACAGCAGAAAAATCCCCACTGCGTGTCACTTCTGGGGAGGACACACAGGAATTGACCACTGTGGACATAAACTGGTCCTAGAGTGTTTCTGACATTGCACCCCACAATGTCCTGTCCCTGGAATTTCCCCAGGAGTAACCTGGGAGTCACAATAAAGTATGGAACATACATAAAGTAACTTGTTAGGGATATCATGCAAATATGCTCTGCTCATGATGGACCACTATGCTCTGCCACAGGACATAATAAAAATAATTCAGATCAAGTGCCATGCTGCTATTTAACCCAGTGTAAGGGAGATGACCACAGCTGATTTAAACAAAGGGAAAAAAAAAAAAAAAGGTGCAAAAGCCTCAGCAAGACAAAAATGACAAGGAGCATTTGTCTGATCATGATGGTGGAGCATCCAGCAGAACTAACTGTGATGTCTGCTGCAAGAAACAGGCAGGTTCCCCTAAAAACTTTCACCAGCAAGCATCATTCTTTCTACAGTGTTCATCAAAGCTATTTCAATCCACACAGGACATCATTTCCACCAGACACTGCTTCTCTCCGGGGCTTTGACACTACGCTATGATGGCAAATATCTTCAGGCTGATACGAAGTGAGCAAAAATTCCACTGTGGCTAAAGGCAAGGAGGCAGAGATAGGCAGATGGTGGGGGGCTGTGTTTGCCTCAGACAACTGACCTGGAAAAAAGGACCTGAAGACATTTCACACCCAAGTTCTGGTCACCATACAGAGCTCATAGGCAATATGGCAGAAGGGCTCTTGGATCCCAAGCAGTGTTTTAGGGCAGCAAATTGCAGCTGTCCTACAGGACACTGCTTATTGATCCTGCAGCAAAAGATACTGGGCTATAAATTACATCAACTGCTCACTGTTTAAAGAAATGAGTTTTCTTTGAAGAGGAGCATGCTGTTATAAACACACCTGACTCAAGTCCGTCTGATCCCTCCCTCGTTTATGCAAGTGGAAAGACTTTTGACTTTACACTGGGAAAAGCAATGCTCAAAATCTGACATGTCCTTTTACTCCCAGAGCTGACACAAAAGACAAAAAAGTACAAAACCTAGTCTGTGTTTGCTGTTTGAGATTTGAATCAGTAGCAAATGGGACAAGTTCAAATGCCAGGAAGGCGAGGAAATCCTGGATCCTAGAGACCTACAGCAGAAAAATATCTAGTCATAATGCCAGTGGGGGCTCCAACACTCCTTATGAATAAAAAGCTTTTTTTAGTAGGGTATATGGCAGCAAGATTGCCAAGAGATTATTCATAATCACAGCACTGCAGATCTTTGCTCTGGACAGTTTTAGCCCCAGAATGACCAACTCCAGCCTCTGAGGCCAGACAGTGTAAGCACTGGTAAACTAAATAGTACCCATGGTGTTCTGAAAGATGGTGATGGTGACAGTCTAGAAAGGCACCTCAAAGAGACCACTGAAAGCAATGAGAATGTATTTTATTTATTCCTTTACACCAGATCATTTCAAAATTCCTGCAGGAGACTGCAGCAGAGACAGATTTAAAGTTTTTGTTTGTTTATTTATTTCTATTCAGGGTAGAGCAGACTCACCAAATGAAGGCAACACAGTATGGGGGGGGGGGAGAAAAGAGAAACAAAAAAAGGAGTTCAGTACTTTCCCTCATTTTTTGAGGATTTCTTTCCTAAGCTTGACAAAGCTTTGTAGCTTTTCATGCTGCACACACCGTATGACTCTCCCGACCAGAAAGATTTACTGCATTCGGAAGTCCAGGGTGGAGTGCTCCAGCAGAACCGGACCAGCGCTGCAGCCGGATCTGAAGTGATGTCAGGAAATGGGTGGGGGCAGGGAAGGGGAGCATAGCGAATGACATAGCCCGCAATCAGGAAACTCACTTGGCAAGATTTGTGGAAAACCGGAGGTATACAGGAGTAAAGCCCCATAAAGCAGTGCTCCGGCTGCTCCCACCGCTAATCTGCTCCCGTTATGGGAGCTCGAAGAAAAGAGGCCAGTTGCCAGCTCCGGAGAATCGGGAGCGGTGCCAGCTGACGACACGCTGCCATCGGCAGCCGCCTGGCTCTGGGTGAGGTCTGCTATCATGTGATGGGCGCTCGATAGCGAGGCAGCGGGAGGCAAGCACCCGCCCCAGAGAACACCTACCTCTAGCTACCCAATAAAGGTAAGCAGGAGGCAGGGAAGAGAAACAGCATCCTGCAGCTGTAAGGCAGCTACAGCAGACGACTATTACAGAGCTACTTCGGCCAGAGATGAAAAGGGCCAGGAGAATTCACAGCAGAACGCCAGCCCAAGGCAGAGGCAGCTGCAGCGCTGCAACTCTTTCAGGGGAAAATGTGGCAAGACAGAGGTGAAGCAGCGAAGCCTTTAACGCCTGCAGGCAGGCCAGCAAATCCCCTAAACCTCACCAGAGAAGGAGAGACAGAGGAATCACCCCAGTGGGTCTGGTTCACGGAGCTGGGGGCTCTCAGGTACCCAGCACTGCTCCTCCTCAGTCGGCGTGTGTGTAACAGGGGCTGAAGGGATCAGGCAGCCCCGGGGAAGGAGAGGGCTGGATGTGGCAGAACGCTCCTAGGATGCGCTGCAGCAGCTTGCAGAGAAGTGTGACTTTCTTGCTCCTACATCGAGGAGTTACCTAGAGACAAGCAGCCTCAAGTACAGGAGCTCCCAGGATGGGAATATAACCACTGCAGCCTCAGGATGGCAACGCTGCCATCGCTGCTGTCCTCCTCTTGAACCCAGAGGTTCATGGGGGTCCGCCCCTGCACACACACCCGTGTCTGGACACGCAGCCCTGTGCCAGGCACCTTACAAGCTAAACAGACATGTCAGAGGGGTGGGAAAAGGGAATACAGTCCTCAGGAATTAAACAGAAAAAGGAATAGCAAATGCAAGAGAGCAAGGGGAACGTTTGAGGGCTGGGCACTCAACTCAGGTCTCCTGATTTGTCCTCCCATCCTGCACACCCCCTGCTCTCCTCTCCTGTATTCCAGTCCACTGGAAAATGCCTGTTTTGGAGGGATTTATAAAAAATTATTCTGCAAAGCACCTATGCTACTGAGTAGTAGGTTAAATACTAGCCAAAAAGTTTTTCCCTCTGAAGAAACCAGTAAAACCAAAAGCAACATAAGGCAGCTTCAGAAGCCAAAAAAAGGTACTAGCATAGCACAATAATGACAGATTTGGAGCAGCACAGATAAGATGGACGTTCATATAACATAGACAAGAATTAAACAGTTAGTGGTCACAAAACATCAGGTACCAAACAATCAAAATCAGGTCTTCTATTTAAGAGCACCTTGGCCTGGAAAGATACCTCTGTGGGCATCAGATGGCTTTTGGCGAGCACACAGGATTGTGAGATCCATAAACAGCTCTGCACCACAAACAGAGCCTCAAAGGGACAAGTTAGAACATCTAAGAGCTCAACAAGGTTAGAAGCAAGATCACAAATGGAAATTTTACCTATAGCAGGTCTCACTTTTCACCAAGGCCCATATGTAAAAGAAGCAAAAAAAGCCTCAAAGACTACTCATGCCTTGGAGCATCCTACTCAGTATGCAAAAATGTTCCATTTCACATGCACAGTACCCCCAAAAACTGTGTGTTTTTCATTACTTCGTTTCACTATCAAGTAGTTATTCACTGAAAACACAGGGCTGAACCTCCTTACATTATTCTACTAAGCAAAATAAATTTTAAAACCAAAATAATAATTAAAAAAGCTTCCTTCCTCCATTATACCCACATAGAGAATGGTAAGATTACTTTCCCATAGCTGGTTTTTCTCATACACTTAACAGATATGCACATCTAAGAAGTGAAGGCTCAATTAACGAGGTACTTCCTGATAGAAATTCCCTCTTCCAAACCAACCATCCAGCATGCTCACAGGACAACCCAGCCCTCAGCCCTGCACATTCATGACAGCTATCACTGAGGGTTTGGCAATCTAACGTCAGGCAGGCAGATGATTTAAAACCACATACTTGACTCTCTAAGAGATCTATTTTCCAATTTTCTCCAAGAGAAAATACTTGGATATGCTTAGTAAAAACACAGATAATGCAGAGATTGTATTCTTTTTGAGACTGTTTAATTAGGCTATGAGTCACACATGCTACAACAACTCACAATGAAGTTTGGAGAGAACCAAGCTCTATTTACAACTGCAAGATGGTGGGGTATGGTCCCCTTGGCTTAGAGAAATCTGTTTTTCCTGCTGATCAAAAGAAGTCAAAATTAGAGGCATAAAATCAATCAATTGTGGCTGTCTGAGTGGTATTTGGAAAGCTACTGCGGGCACTATAACCTAACCCTCCCTGTGTACACTGCCTCTGCCATGCAAAACCAGAACAGTCACTACCTGAAACTAGAACCACCAGTTTGGTTTAATTTTGTACGTCTAGTTATTGGAAATTCTCTCCCTCTTCAGGTGTCTGTGCTCCTGCTTAATTACCCCAAGCCTCAGCCTCTGGGCAGTGGCAACTCCTGTAGTCACACCCCCACATCTGTTAAGGGAAGGAAAACATTTTCTACATCTTCTACCCCCTTTACACACCATGCCTAAGCTCTTTTAAAAAAAGGGTCAGCAGGTGACACTGACTCCATTACAGTCAGTAGCAGCTGACTTTCCAGGGCCCAGGTTTCATGCCAACAGTTCAGCTGACGTCCCAAAACCATTATCATCTCCATGGAGTAATTAGCATGTTTTAGTAGCTGGTGGCTTCAAAAACTGCGCAAACTTCAGCAGCATTAAGAAAGTACCAGACTTTCTTTTTGCCTTGCTTTGCAGTTTGAGTTGTCTTCAAATCTGAAGGCAAATCTCAGTTTCTCCTGGTTTAGATTTGAAATCATGCACAGATACTGAATTTTGTGACATTTATGCCTAACTTCTATGTCAGGCTTATTTTAAATCACTGCTGAAATCTGTCCATTAAAAAAATTATTAAAAAGAAAACCTGAAATCAAACAGATCTTTGACCAGTTTCTAGAACAGAAAGAGGAAAACAGAAGAGAAAGTGGTTTTGGTATATACAAACAACCAAACCCAAAGCTTTGAGAAGAGCATGCACTTCTAGAAGGAACACAATGTCACTAAGAATGTTTCTGTGCTGATGTATACCTAAACACAAAGAGTCACTTTACACCTGGAGTTTTACCCCAAAATCAGCCCTCCTAAACCCATCAGCACTGTCTGATCATAAGTGAGGAAACATTTCGACCTGTTAGGCAAAATCAAATCAACTGAAAAAAAGCCAAAATGAGAATTCACTGTCAGAGTGGCAGCTCAAAGGACCAGACAAACTGCACACCAAAGCTCAAGCTGAAATAACAGAAATCCAAAGACATCCTCCTTTCCTTGGAACCTCCACTCATGCAGCTTTCCTTCGGTGAATTCATCAGTAATTCTTGCCACTGCAAGCTTTTTGGTATATCACCCACCAGAAGTCTTGCTAACAGTATAAAAATCATCAGCAGACATGGCAAGAAAAAAATTCAAGGCTTGAGCTCCTTGGATCCCCCAAAACGAGGTCACTTTAATTTAAGGCTGAATGACCCAGTCAGAAACCCATAAGGGTATTCTGCCCATATTTATGTCCCTACAGATTAAGAATAATGCTTGGTTAATGGTTTAGTTAAGAGGTTTTGGCCTTTCTTTTTCATCACACAGTTTTCAAAAAACTATTAAACATGCTGTACTGGTAACAGATGAAAAAAGAAATGCATGAATATTTTGGCTTCAGCATTCATTATGAACACATAGAGCAGAATAAGGCTTCCTGCTCATTGATACCATCAGTGTCAGACCTTACACTTCCATGCCTAGAGCCATACCCCCTTTAGCTGTGATCTAGGCAGTTCCTGCAAGGCAAGCAGGGTCAGGTTGGGTTAATAGGCAAAGGAGAGGCCCCCGGGGAAAGATCCAAATGCTGCAGATACTAGAACTGGTAGTGATGTAGCAGCACTGCTCTGCTCTCTCATGGACTGCCTTCCCCCAGGGAAGCTGCTGTGCAGATCTGCAGCACGGCATCTCACAGCCTCACAGCTCTGAGCAGATACTGAAGGAGGCCCTTATGCAACACACAGAGCTCTGCTTTCAAAGCTGACACCACGTTGTCCATACCAGAGAGGATAAAGCAGAGCACCCTTGCACCTCACCCTGCACATCCCATGCTCACTGCCCTATAACCGAACCTGGAGTAAGGGAAGTTGAACCAAAGGGCAGGCAAGTTCTTGTAGCCCAGGAGAGAAAAAAAACAGCCAACAACAACAGCCTGCACTCTGCAGAGAAATGAAACTTCCCAGCCAGCCAGTTGTTAAACCCTCATGTCTTTACCAGCTTCTGTTTTGGGTTAAGCTCTTCACCGTTTCTACGGGACATGGTGAAATTATCCCACTTTTCATCCCAATGCCTTGTGTGCTGCCGTGCTGACACACAGCTGCCACGTCCCACCCCACACCAGGCTGTGGCAGAGGAGAGAGGAAGAACTCCCCTCTACAAGTATCCATAGTGCAAAGTGTGTTAGGATCTCTGTCATTAAGTCTATTAGACTTATGCACTATTTTTGTTAGTGTTATTAATGTCATGTGGGGGGAAAGGTGCTTGGAAAGCACTGAAACTCTTCTACATCATTTATTTGTGAACAAGCTCCAAAATCCTTAGGGAAAAGTTTACAGCAACCCTTAGTCTCAGTTAGTAACATGATTTGGTTTATACACCTAGTGTACACAGGGTAATTCCTGCCACCCCTGTCAATTTGACTTGACTGGAGATGATACAAACTCTGAGAGGGACACGTTTCACAAAAATCCTTTGAAATCCTTGCAACAAAAGGGAACTCTAAGAGTCAGATGAGGAAAATCCCCAGAACTCTCAAATATCGCCCCCGCAGAGTCAAGGTGATTTCAGAGTCACGCAGCTTTAATAATGGGACTTCCTCAGGGACACAGTATTAAACATTTAGAGAAAGCATTTGAAAAGAAACTGTATCATCAACCTGATTTCTAATCTTTTCACTTTCAGCTACTTAGAAGTACTACAAAGTTACTTCTAAATGATGCCAGAGTGATGATGCTTGGCATTTTGCAGGGGGCAGGGTTGAGGGGCAGACATACTCAGCTTTCCCTCTCATTAGTATTTCTTACCAAGTTCAGATTTTAATTTATTGACCGACATTGTTAATTTGTCCATCCACTGGGTTGTTTTTAATATTAAAGAACAGTGCCTTTGATAGAATACTATATGAAAACCAAAAGAACTAACAGAACAAGACCCAAAATACAGTTTCACTTTCCCCTGGTCTTGCACTAGGTAGTCCATTAGAAACTCAGCCTTCTCAAAAACGTATATGAAAATGGAGGGGACAGGAAGAGAAAGCAAAAGCAAACCACGGAAGTCCTCTTCTGTTGCAGCCGCCTGCAGGCTCCAGGATCATTTCCACACACACTCACTGTGTACTCAGAAGGAAGAAAAATCTGGATTATTCTATAAGGCTGATTGGAGTGAAGTATAGGATAGCGTAACTTCAGGCTGCCATTTGATGTTAGAAGAAAATCTCCAGATAAATCATTACAAGAGTCTTTAAAAATTCTCTCATCAGGAAATGGTACATAAAATAGCCTCAGGAACTTCCCGTCCATCCCCCAAAAAACAGGTCTGAAGTACAGCATCACATTACTGCCAACCTAAGAGCAAGTAGCAAGATCACTACTTGCTAGGAGCTGACAAGTCTGAGATAAATTTTACTCTTAGATGCCCATAATTTTTCCCATTGACCTCACACGTGACACGAAATAGACCAAATCTCCATATATTCCTTTAATTTATTATTTTTTAATTTGTTGAAAAAAATTAAAAGTATTCAACCAACCAGTCTTAGGAAGAGAAACCCTATGCCTTAATTTAAAAAAGCAAAACCAAAATACTTTTTGTCCATTTTATCCAAAGGGAAAGCTAGCCAACTCTGAAGCAAACAATTAGAAAATAAAGCAGCGTCTGCATCTGTCTTTACAGATTCTGTGTCCCTGCGAAATTCTATACACATATACTTTCCCTTCAGGTTGCTCTGGAAAATACTGCCACCATCAAGAAAGCGTGACAGAGTAAAGGGACAAAAACCACTAAAACCCCCACCACGTAGTGAATCACAAAACGTTATTGAAAGGCAGAACCAAGTTAAAGAACAAATTGTGAAAGAAAAGCATTCTCTGTAAAGTCCGATTTACAGTAACACTCTAAGTCAAAGCCCATAGAAGACGTTTTCAGATTCACACGTTGATCTGTTTATCCCCTTCGGCTACTTTGCTTAAAACAACATTCATCATCCACAAGGAGAAAAAGCCGGCGAGCCTCCCACTCGTGAGAGCCGGGCTGAGGAGGCAGGAGGAGCCGAGCAGCCCCTGCCAGGCGCACGCAGCCCGTGCCCGGCTACCGCAGGCACGGCCCCGGCGCAGCCACGCTCCGCGCTTGGCACACGCTCCCGGCTCCCCGGCACGGCCCCGCCAGAGCCCGGCACAGCAGCAGGAAGCGAGCTCGGGCCAGCAGATGTTACTAACACTTACGCCTGTCACGAACAGAAAGGACAAGAGAAGTCTTGAAGAGGCAGCGACTTGTTTTCTTTGTCAGGAGTTGGGAGATGGGGCTGGGGGGAGGGAGCAGGACGGCACCTCTCGGGATTGCTGCTCGTTCAAAAGCTGTCTTTGTCGGCATGCCATTGCTTGACTATTACTGCTACCAAAAAGGAAAATAAAATCAGTATTATAATTAAAGCCACTCAGCCATTTCAAATCAACACATTCTTGTAGTAATGAGAAAACAGTTTTTAGTGGTAGAAACAAACATTTCAGTTGCAAGAATTTGTGTGTGTGTGTGTTGGGGTGTGCTTTTTGGGGCTTTTTTTGTTTGGTTTTTTCCCCCAAATCATACTATTTTATTTCAGGTGAAAAAAAAAAATCCACAAGGAATTTGCACAGGTAAAACTGGGGGGCCTCAACAGGGAACAGCAGTACCACGGAGCTGAACAGAAGGCTGTGCGTTTTACCCATCTGTCCAAATAGCACACAAATCCCTGTTCTGCTCGGTGTAGATCCACAAAAGTCCAATTTCTCCTGTTGATCAGCCTACCCCACCCTCAGCTCTGGTTTTCTTGATTTCTTCCTCCATGATGGGCTTTCATGGCATTGCCAACAAGAAGAAACCAGTAAATTTCCTGTGCTTGACACCACCCTTAAAACGACCAAACAAGAAGGAGAACCTTTCCAGTCCAATGAAACGTCCGTGGGGAACTCTGGGATCCCTCTGGGTGGGTCTCCCGTTCAATGAGACATGAGCAAGGTGGGATGAGAAGGCATCACATGCTCCACAGGACTGCCTGCCCACTCGGGAGAAATAATTAAAGAGAACTAAAAAAGGAAGAAGCAAGCTATGGTGGCCATCAACAAGCTATGAAACAGGATCACTGTGCCTCCCTCCTTTTTGCTCTTGCTGGTCTCTTCAGCTGGACACCCAACATTTTATACCAGTTAGATGTGAGGACCTGGCCAAGGTAGGAAACCATGCCTGGAAAATGTTCTTGGCTTCTTTGAGTTTAGATAAAGTCAACCCGAGTTGCAAAGTTATTTCGCTCCTTCGCTTCATAGAAGTGTCTTAAACAAGAAAACCCCAAATCCCCAAAATCTACTGGGGACTGCCCTCTGCCTCAAATTCACTGATGTGTGTGCTGTAGCAGACACAGAACAGGTCTGGGAGCAGCTCTTGCAAGGCTCCAGTGGCAGAGGCTGGTAAGAACCCTGCCTCCCTCAGCCTTGCCCAGAGCTATTTGTGCACTGCATCTCACATTGTGATCAAGCACGGGGAGAAGCCATCCTTATGATGATTCCTTACGATTCAGAAAAGTTGTAACATTTCAGGAGCACAGAAGGGGCAAGGGCAGGAGGCAATGCGACATTTCCAAGTATTGAGAAGCCGTTAAATAAGAACTTCGGCTTTACTACTTTTCTTTCGTTTTTTTAGCCCTTTATGTTACACAAAAATCTTGAAAGTATCAACCTGCAAGGATCCAAAATCATCTAAGAGCAAAAGGATGCCCTCAGCACCATTTCTTTAGAAGGCTTGCAACATTACTTTGAAGGGGCTGACCACAAGATGTTTCTGAATCTTTGGGGAAGGATAATTCTTTTCAAGATGAATGACAAAGCCATTCCAAAATTACACCTTGATAGTAAACCAATCTATTTGGGAGCCTTTTAATGGCTTTTTCCATAAAACCAAAAGCAAATTCAAGATCTTTCTTGACAGATTAAAAATTGGTGTTATTGGATACCTAGCCGCTCTAAAGCCAAATGTAATTTCTCTTGATACAGAGCGAACCATAACCTCAACAACCATCCAGCAGACTTTGTTACATGCAGAAACAAGCAGGGTTGAGTATCCCAAAGGCCACTCTTAAGGCTTCCAGCAAGAGGAAACATGCTACAACATGTCTCTGGCTTCTGGGTTAGGTCAAGGCTAGTGTGAGCAGTTCTGGCTAACAGCACCGGCAGCAAATGCAAATGTTACCCACTTGGAGGCAGAGAGAAGTGTAGAGACCTTTCCCACCACCTCATCTCCCTATTTAGAGCAGTAGCAGGCTGGTTAAACAAGATGAGAGACAGTAAAGGAAGGCAAGGGGAAAGAAAAAACAACAAAACAACACAAAGGACCTTTCTTACTGCACGTCTCCTCCCAGTTATGGCCTAACATCATCTTCAGGGAGAAGAGCATCTTCAGGGAGGCTGCAGCTGAGAGATTAACTGCCCTTGTGAGCTGCTGGTTTGGTTTTTGGAAGGGGAAGTTCTGCTCAGGCTTGTGACAAGTACTCAGTACTGCTGAAGTGACCTAGGACGAGACCCCTGCTCAGCCACAGCCACTGTAAGTTTCACAGGGCTACAAGTCTCAGTTTTCCCTCTGCAGGCACAAGCCCAGAAAAGGAGGCAGGCTGCAGGAAAGGCATTGTCTCAGCCTACCACCAGACACAGAGATGGAAAGAGGCCATAAACAGAGCCAAGGCAACCTGTTTCACAGTTTGTACACAGGTCATGCTGCCCAGCCTGTGTCACACCTGCCTAGGAAGGACACCTGAAGAGGTCTGCCTTTCTCTTACATGCTGGCAAGTTCACGTTTGCACAGAGCCAAAGCTGATGCTGGTGTTCATGCGGGCCCTGAAGTGTAAGAAGCCTGAGAGTTTAACTCCAGCTAACTTCTCTTGAACAAACTTCTTACCTGAGCTGTCAACTCTTCTGCTGCTGCGAGCTCTCAAGCACAAGCTTTCTGTCAGCTTGGCTTTTGGTCTCTTCTAAAATTGTCCTAGGCTTTTCTCATAAATCAAGCGCAGTCAGGCCCTGCCACATGCCAGCCCCTCTGGGGAGCAGGATGTCAAGCAGCCACACGAGTCTCCAAGGACAGTCAGACTCACAGAAAGCCAGGACTTCCCTGGTTTTTAAAGACCTGTTGCTCTCCCTTTCCTTCTGGTCTGCAAGATCAGCAATCCCAGTTGTATCGTTATGAGATACACAGATCTATCCTGTACCTGCTTTTGATGACTATGAATTCATCAAGTATTGGCTCAGACAGGTCCTCGCTTTCTTGCCCACTTTCACAGAAGCTGTGAACTTTGAGACTTGTGCATCCCCATCAGATTTGGTCAAAGGCTCAAAAACTAATGGACAGACACAGTCCTAGAAAGAGTCCAAATTTTCTTTCCCTCTTGCATTCTTGTCCCTCCCTGCTAAGACAGATTTTATGATTAACCTAATCTGAATGTACCCTAAAAGCAGATGTAAAAATGTGTACATTAGAAAATGTTAATATTGGCAGATATTCACATTCCTTTCCAGGGTTTCACAAAACTCTTAAATCCCTGGTGACAGGACCTAAATGGAACATGAATTTTTTGCTGTCTTTGCAGCCATACAAGAAACAGAGCAGAAGTTGATGCATTATTATTTATGTCCTTGAAATACTTGCTTGGAAGTGTCTTTGATTCAAGAACAGCCCATCAGATAGTTACTCTGGTAGGTTTATCAACTTCTTTTACTTCAACATTCTGATTTTCTGTCACACAACACAATGATTTTCATGTTTGTTTTTCCTGTTACCAGAGCAAACCATTCATTTTTAACTGTTGATTTTGGCATAGGAGGACTCTAAGTTCATAATGGAAATGTGTTTCCAGCGGTAGTACTGAACAATAGAAAAGTCTCTTTCAACTGTCGGGTTATGAGGAGAACCAGCTGTAATTAAATTTAAGTCATAGTGGCTCTGTTTCAGAAATGCAACAGTCTTCACTAAATTTGCAGTCAAGGAGTTTGCAGCATTTCAGGAAAACAGCTACTTTTCTGGAGGCCTTATCTGAAACCAGTACCACAAAATGGTCCCTTTATTCTACCTTAATTTGATAACGATGAATAACCAAGGATCTTTCAATAAACCTTTCCTGGGGGTTGTGGCCACAATGTGGGGCCTCAGTGACTTATATCCTACTAATAGAAATGGAATATACAGAAACCAGCAAAAATCTTGCTGGTTTCTGTATATTCCATTTCTATTAGTAGGTTCTATCCTATAGGTAGGAAGAACGTAGCGTTGCCAGGCTCAGGTTCTTTGGACTACATCTACAACTGAATAAAGCAAACATCAGGAACTGAAATCATAACGAAAGTGCTTAATTCAACACATTAGAAAAGTCAAATTTCATCATCTGCTTGATTGACTGTTCTACAGCACTTTAATTGTTCTCCAACTTCCAACAGGGCACGAATGTGAGTTCTACAGAGCAGCCAGGATTTCAGAACCTGAAGAGAATGACTGCAGCTCAAAATATCCTTTGCTGCAAGACTTAAAAATCACCTCTCCACTCCGTATGAAGTTATCAGGAATTGCTCTATTATTTCTGTCATTAACCAACCATTCCTCCCCCCACCTTTGCACCAAATCCTCTCAAGCGCAGCCAGAGATTATCAAAGGCAGCGATAGCCTTTCAACAGCTCGGCCAGTTTGAAAAATCCCTCAAGTTCTGCTGCTATCGCCGCTGCGTGAGCTGACGTCAGGCTGTTGTTTACTGGAGATGGGATGGTGCCAACTTCCACTGAGCTGAAGACAGCCGCGTCCAGCCTCTTTTGGCTGTGCACAAGCAAGAATTCCTCGTGTGTGCTCGCGTGCACGCGTGTCTGCTTGCGGGCACACACAAACGTGGGGGAAAAGCGACTGGCTTTTATTTCCCACTGAGATACCAGAAATAAAAACAACAGCAGAAAAAAAAACAAAAACTACACAGCGCTTCATCTTCTCTGAGAAATAGAAAAGCACAGAGAGGGAAACACTGGCAGATTTCTCGTAAGAACTATTACAGTGTGGATGAAAACATAATTAAAAGCTTAGGATACCCCTAAAATCCCTGAAAATAAGTTTATATAGTCAAATAATTAAAAAAAAAAGCCTAAGGCCTGTCCATCCATAAAAGGATTGAGGTGAAAATTTAAATACTTGACAGAATAGAAGAAATAACCAAGTTTTACAAGGACTATATAAGTTTTCAGAGTACCTTCATTGCCTTCCTCTTCTAAGACTATGAAAGTTCTGGATCAGGTAAAAGTACAATTACTTACTTAAATTTTCTGTATCAAAACAATAGTCCAGAAGAAATAAAAAAAGAATAAGAAATCCAACCATGTATGACTTCTTTGTAAATTTTGTTCATTTACGTTATTCTCTGTAAAGGAACACATTACACAATGGCCTCAAATCCTGTTTTCAAGCGCGACTTTTACATGGTACAAATATAATTATCTCAATGGCTGTAAGGTTCCATTTCAAGTTTTAAGTATTACACTGTCATTTCTGCCTGGGAAAACTCTCCAGCATATTTGAATTTGAGGAATACAAAAAGCAATTATTGGCACCTCAGGTGAGTTTTCCAGTACTTGCATCGAAGCGTGGACTGCCACTGTCATCTGAGTGAACAAATTAACTGTACTGAAGATTTTTGGTTCCATTTAATGGCTTCTTCCCCTTAGCACCTAAACACACACTCCTCTGCCTTCTTACTTCACATGAATGTATTACTAAAGGATCTTCATCTACACACCAACTCACCCTCCTAATGATTTTAACCCCATCTTGTCCTCTCTTCCCATGGAACTTTTCTTTCAAGTTCAAATAATTTGTCAAAAGTTTCATATTGAGTCAATTATCTGAGGAGGTTTAACAGACTATTAACACCGCTCCATAGGTTAACCAAAAACAACACAAATAACTGTTTTCCTCTTCATTTAGGGAAGTACTGAGTTTTAGATCCCCCTCTCAACACCAGAAGTACAATGCACATAGAAAATACGCAAAAGTGGGGAAACTTAATTTGAACTGTCAGAAACAGTGAACTTTACTCTGTAGGTCCAATGTTCTATATTTCACTTACATTTATCAAGCTGCCTATAAAAACACTGAGCTGAGAATTGGCATATCCGTTCCAAACCCCAAGACAGCTAAAACATGAAAGAAACCAAAATATTTAACTTTTAACAAAAATTTATGGAGAAGGCACACTGACTACAGCATGCAAGTCAGTCAAGACCTTGCAGACAGCCTTCACAAGAACACTTTCCATCACTGCTGGCCAGTGGTATTAAACTGATACTCTATCAGACAATAAAATACATGCTGCCTTTCTAGCGTGACAAATTTTGAGGGTTGTTGACAATTTTTCAATATAAAAGTTTAGGAACTTTTACTCTGAAATGATACATAGCACGTCCTTACATGTCACTGACTGTTTCCTCCCAATTATTTCTCCTCAAAGATACCAGACAGGATATCACCACCTAAAACAAAACTGAGAACTGGCATTTTGAAGTCTAGACACGATTTCCTCTTTTGGAAGACTCCTCATCTCTGTACCTTCCCCATGTAACCACACTCTCAAGGTGGCTTCATCTAGACCTTCTGTACAAAGAAAACAGTTCAAAATAGCATTTATTTCTGTACACCAGAACCATATGCTAATAACTTGGTCAATAAATACACAGAATTGTCAACCCTTACTTTTAACACTTTCACCTCTTCCTTCAGATCTCAGGGAAAAGGGGGATGAAGCATGGATCATACACACTATTGGAATGCCAGGACCTGTATCAATATCTCACATGACTTCCTTAATCCACTATTCCTTCACATGCTTCTTGTGTTCTTGAAAAAAACCACAGTTTTTGTGGGTTTTTTTTTCAACAGCTCCGTTTCTGTGGTGACCTCGGTATTATGTTCTGCAGCTACATCTTCTTGAACTCCTGTGTGCATTCCATGCTTTGCAATCTGTTCTGATGACAGGCTTTCAAAAAGCATGATTGTATGTATTTCCTACACATATATGTACTATCCATGCATGGCGATATTCCTTGGGCTGGTTACTTACATTTCATACTGCACTCTGTATGTATTGCTAATAGGTTTAGCCTCTGTCTCCATTCAGACTGCAGTTTGACCTTTGTTTAGCTGTGCTCTTCAGCAATTTTACTGCTTTTTCATTAGGGCGTAATTTTCACTTGCCTTCTTCATGCACACTGCTCTTTGGAGGGAAAAAAAAAAAAAAGCTCTGTTTCTCACAGTGACAGACTTTCGGTTTTGTCTGTCTGTAATCAACGCTGGGAAGTTTTTCGGTCTGGAGGACCACGGCAGAGATGTGTGCAGCACTGCTTTGAAAAAGGGAGCTGAACAGTTGTGGTTCCATTCTCATGATACAGGAGAGACTCTGGGGCGACTGCAGCTCCCTTTCCCTCTCCCATGTTATATTCAGCAAAACGTGGATTCAAGAGGACTGAAATCAATTTGAATTCAGTGAACAGCCATAAAGATTCTTGTTTCCCTGAAACTAGAAAACTGTTTTCAAGCGCTCTTTAACCTAAAGGACTTTAGGCAGTCCAAAATACTTGGGTGTAGGATTAGCCAAAATCTTAATTTTTCATGTTAACAAAAGAAACTTTTCATGTTTCAGGTCAAACCAATCCACATTTTTGATTCAACCACAAGATCAAAAGCAACACAGTAATCACGGCTCTAACAAGTTTGATTGCTACTCCTCAATTTGCTAACTAGTCAAAAATAAAATTCCCATGAATTAGTTTTACACTGCTACGTAAGGCTAGAGAAAATGGTCTCGGCTGATCTCTTGTTCTCTCTAAAGAAGCAAGAATACCCCTTTCTCAGGTGGTATTCCTCACAGAGCATTCAAACAACTTTCTGGAGTTTGCAATCTGCTTCATTTCTTCCACTGGAACCTACAGTAAACCTTGGGGTTTGGGATTCACAGGTTTCATTTTATTTTGTCTAGCAAAACGTGCTTGAGAATGGCTTCTAGCAATATCAAGGGTAAAAAGGAAACACTTTCGGTAGGCAAGCATTCCAACTGTATCCACTGATACACAGGCAGCATACCAAAGCATGGAGTGACGTGTGAGAATACAGAACATCAAAATCTCTACTACTTCCCCATGCAGAGCCATATAAAAATTGATGGTGAAGTGAGCGTGACCAGAAGGCAGCCCTCAGATCTCAGCTGCAGACCTCTGAACTCAACCAAATCCCATGGAAGGTTAAGGCCTACTTTAATACCAATAAAATCTCTTTCCAAAGACCCAAGGCATCAGGGAAAGACCCCTGGCTGCATTCTCCAGCCTGCACACAGCCTTGGCATCATCGAAGGTCAAGAAAGCTGACTTTTTTTTTTTTTTTGTCACAGTCAGCAACAAAAGCCAGAAAATTATTTCTACTGCCAACTATTCTTCCCACAGGCATCAAAACACCAAAAGGACTCTGTGGACTTGACTGCTTAGCTAGAAGCTTGTCTG
This sequence comes from Tichodroma muraria, assembly GCA_013390105.1. Taxonomy (NCBI): domain Eukaryota; kingdom Metazoa; phylum Chordata; class Aves; order Passeriformes; family Sittidae; genus Tichodroma; species Tichodroma muraria. The sequence continues at coordinate 162,435 of WAAG01032133.1, read as the reverse complement.
GACTTCCTGGAACAGAGAGGACACGGAGGAGCTTTGCACCTTCAGTGGCTCTTGGTGAAGTCAGAAACACATGTCATGAACATGCTGCACTGGAGTTACACAATCAAATTAAATGCCGTACTGAGCATCCAGTCTCCATCACCTTGCCATTCCCCCTCACACACACAGTGGGAAAACCTACTTCAACTGGTCCCAGAGATCCCTCAGTAACCCACGTTTTGGTCCCCCATTAAAACGGAAAGGCTTCTTCACGGTATTCCCTTCTCCAGGGACAAGAGGCTCAAGGTCATCGCAGGCCTGAGGGTCTCGAGTCAGGAGAGAGGTACAACTTGTCTTGCCAGGGCCAGCCCGCTTTGTAGAGTGTGGCCGTGCTGGAGGGAGGCACAGGCAGAGCAGCGTGCTCGGCACAGACGTGACACCGGCCCCACGCACAGCTTCTGCCGCCTGCGCCTGTGAAGGTGCCAGGGCTGGACACAGTTAAATACCCCAGCGTGAGGGGAAAGCCCCAGGGATCTTCAAGGCACAGCTGCTACACCATTTGTACAGTGGAGAAAGGCCTGAGCAGGTAGAAAGCTGCAGAAGGAGCTGGCAAAGGATTGAAAGTTTTCCCTTGCTGTTCTTTTCTAGGCAGTGGCAGATGATCTTGCTCTCAGGTGTCCTGAACAACAGCTATGGAGCCAGGCCCTGTTTTGGTGGCAGAAAAGGAACCGGCTTTCTGGGGAAAGCCAGAGACAAGCCAAGCCAGTTTCAGACTGCCATTTTTCCTACTGGCTCATTCTGCTCAAATCACAAGCTAGAAAAACTGGAAAGGTAAGTAGTCCAAATTAATGGGAACATCAAGTGAACTGGTTTGTTTACACATTGGTTTAACTGGTCTAGGGAGCACAATTCCAGCTTTGGGCACTAGCTTTGCAAACAGTCCCTTAACTTTCCTTTCTTACAGAGAAAGCCATGTGCAGGCCTGAATTATTCTAGGTCTGTCCCCCAAAACACATCACAGTCTCTTGAAGCTTCATGCTTGCATGGCACCCATGACCACAACTCATTATTGGATGGCAACATTCATATCCTGCTAGCTCACTCTTCCAACTCCATGTAATTAGGGGGGAAAAAAAATCAGGAACACCACAGAGCAGGAAGCTGTCTTTTTCCTCACACTGCTCTTCATGCAGTACTGTTGCCACATCTTACCTGTAGCGTTGCATTTGCCCACCGAGCGGATACTTTTCTTATGGAAGAAAAAGCAGTTCTTCGGAGTCCTACAACTCTAGGAAATAATCAGTTTAAGACTAATGATTAAAAAATCCCCAGTTATATATTTATAGTTCATTTCTACTATAGAGCAGACTTCACCAGATGCTCAATTGCATTCCATCCTTAAGAGCAAACAAGGGCTCCTGCAGATGAGACCTCCCCAGCAGAGCCGCTGCAGATGGGCAGATTGTGGTGTCCTGCTAACCATCCCCGAGACCACTGCAGTACAATGATTCTGCTTGCTAAAAGCAGTAACTTAAAGTAAGCACCACAAAGGGAAGAGAAGTGGCATGGATCTTGCACATCATTCCTCTTAATTTTTTTTTATTTGAAGTATTTTATAAATGGCAGGGTGGAGCCGTTTATAAAATCCTGCAGACAGGGAAATTCCAGCGTAGTGGCTTTGCTGCAAAACTCAGTGAAAGAGGGAGTGACTGATAGCCCTGCACACACCAAGGGCTGGCCATCCTCACCGTATTCCATATTATCAGCAACCCTGGAAAGCAGCTGCTTATTAGAAACCTGAACGAGAACCTAAGTGAGCCAAACTGCCTTGCACACTTTAAAACTACAGCATGACATAACTGCAAGTCATTGCCATTAAAAGTTCAGGGAAAATAAAATCCCCACCTGCCAAATACAGCTCCGTGGTCTACTGCTGAGTTTAAATGACAACTACTGCATCTTTGGAAAGCTGCTCAATAATAAGGTAGTACATTCTCCCTCCAGGACCAGAAATCAGGTACTGTCACTTATCTACACAAAAGGCATACACGGGAAAATACCCCAAAGCCATTTGCTCATGCAGCAATCAAAATCTTGGACACCCTCTGCACACATACATTTTCTCTTATTACAATATATTTCAGTTGGTCAGCACACTAAAAATCTCCACTCAAGACTTCTGGCTTTTCCAATTAAGCTTATAGACAAAAAGTCCTTTTTTTCTTTTTAATGACTTTGCCATTTATTGCAAAGCTATGATGAGTTCTTATCTCATTGTGGTGCCCCGTGGTAACTCATTATTCACTGAACTTCACTTTTTGATGTACGATGAACAGCAGCATATACTTAAATAGTTCTATTTATACTAGCCCTACAGTTGAAACAAATCATTCCAAGAACAGCACTGCAATACACTCAGAAGTGCTCAAAAGCTTAGGATACAATATTCTTCAGTACTCACAGAGCTTAGTATCTTCAAATAGAAATTACTCAAGCTGATGTATCTCTCATTAAGTCAAAGTTCTTCCAAACGAGAAGGGGATGACTGATAGAGATTACCAGGGCCAACACAGTGAGGAATCACACTCTTTGTGGCCACAAGCAAGCCTGAGAGGGCTCAGTCCCCAACAGCCCAGCACGCTCAGAAGGCTACAAAGCAACCTCAGCATCCCTGTCCAAGAGCCCAGAACTCCCTCTCATTCATCACGAGGTCTCTCTGGGGCTGATGGGTAACAGAGCATTGTCTACTCCTTCTAGGCCACAGCTGCAACACAAGCTTTTGGATTTTGTGTAAGATGGAAAAACAAGAGAACGCACAACAACAAAAATCCCCAGAGGCAGAAAACAACAAATGTACTAGTACAGCTCCAGGCCTCTCCCCCACCCCTCCAGTTACCCTCCAGAGGGTAAAGTGAGATGTCAGGACCTTTCCAGTAATAAGCAGCGCTGCTTGGATCAGGTTCTTTGCTCTGCCTAACACTGAAGGGATTGGCTCGAGCATTTAAATTGGTTAAAGGTGCGAAGCCTAGTTTGGGATGTTTAGAAATACTTTGGAAAGGGAAATATGGTCACTGGCCTGGCCCGTTCCTAGCAGCTTCCTACATCAGATGCTTCCTACAGATGCTTCTGGCACACTGGTATTTCTGGAGAGGAGGAGCCAGATTCACATGTCCTAAACTGCACCTAAGTCACTGTATCTTTTATTTCCTTCCATCTGATTCCTGGCCTTCAAACACAGAGCCTTAGGCACAATTTAGGTCATGGGAACCTGGTCTTCAGCCTCTCAACAAATGGAAATACCCACAGCTGACTTGGGCTAGAAAATACCGAACACTTTTACAGGACAAACTGCACCTGCTGAGTGCACCCATACACACGTGGCAGAGCAATTCTTCTGCCTCAGGGGTCCCCAGACTGTAAACTCTGACCCATAACACAAAGAAAAGCAAAACTGAATTTGTACACATGGAGCATGTTCCAGCAGGTGAAGTGCGTGCAGTGTGAACATCCTCCACCTGCTGACCGTGCTCTGCAGGATCCTGAAGCCAGTTTTCAAAGCAAGAGACTGAATGTAACACCCCTCATCCCTGTTACCACTGTACTGCATAGTGTAGTCAAGCTACTGAAATGTTTCCAAAAGTATAGGGAGTGTTATTTCCTTTCCAAAGCTGTTATGTATCAGGAAAGATCATAATCAGATAATATCTCAGGCACAGGTAAGAAAGATGGCAGAGCTAACTTATCCAGTCTTTTTCACATGCAAGCACACACCCTGAAATAGGCCAAAAATGCTAATTGTGTTCATTGCACTATAGTATAAACAGCAATTATGAAGCTAAAGAAAGTAACAAAGCATCCCTGCCTGAAGTATCTTCTCCAGGCTATCATGTATCAGAAAAAAGATAAAAACAGAAGTTGAGACATAGTCAAAGAAAAGCTCTCCCCAGATAGAAAGTCCAACACTGTGCCCTGAAATGCAAGAGTATTTCACTCTCCAGGGCAGAGTCGCTTTCTAGGACAACATTTCACATCTCAGATCCACAGCAGCCCCCCAAAAGCACTTTGGGAGGCAGCAGACAGATACACAGCGTTCAGTGGCACGGAAGGGTTCCACAGTCCCTGCCTGCAGTCACTACAGCTCCAAAGGAAAGGGGCACGGCTGTTCTCACCTCAGAAGAGGAGCCCTGCTGCAGAAAGCCTACAGACCCACCAGCCATCTACCCCAACCCCAAGGTGTACCAAGGAACAGGACAAGTACTTTGAACCCCTGAGGTCAGCACATCACTGTGTAGAGTCAGCTCATGAGAGATGCCAAGAACAGGGCTGCATCTTGAACCCACCCTTTGCAAAGAAGCAGAAAGGAGGTTTCTCCAGCAGAAAGCAGGTTTCTCCATCCATGCACTAAGACAGGAACCTGTCCTTCAAAAAGCTGAAGTGCTTCATATACAAGGCACTGAGCAGCCTGCATTCCCCATGCAGCAGAGCAGGACTTGGCGCTCTCCAGTAAGACAGGCTGATGATTTCCTCCCTGCCATTCCCACTGTGATCCGTGTCAGCTGAGGTCTTGCAGGAGCAGTGCCCTAAACCTCCAGACTATGCTGTGCGAGGTGGAGAGATGACTCTCAGCTCCTGCAGCAGAAAGGAGCCTGCCTTGCTGAACAGACACTGGTTAAAAAGCAGAGCAGGAATGGGGTGCAGAGAGGCTCTTCCTGTCTGCAGAGGCACTCCCCAGGGAGGAAAAGCCACTGGGCCCAGCTCTGAGAACAACTGGTCCAAAACACAAGCTCATTACTGCACCAAAGACCCTGAGGGCAGGCAATGAATCCTGGACTCTCCTCTACCTCATCTCCTACCACCTTTCAAAAGAAAGAAGCAGCAAAGACACGTTCAATCCCACGGGCATGCATTTGGTGAGTTTCAAGAGTGTCCCAAGGAGCTTCAGCAGAACACCCAGTTTCTACATTTAGGTTTGAACTACATACAGAGCTGGCCACTGCTTGCAAGACAAGGACATTCCTAGTCATGGCCAGCAAAAGAGAAAGGCAACAATAGAGTTGTTAAAGCAGAGCACTGAGATTAAGGGGCCCTTCTTTCTGCTGCTTATTCTGACCCCACATTTAACACTTCCCTACCAAAAAAAAGCGCAATAAAACCCTTTCTCGACATCACAGGAACACTTAAGACTAAGTTAATTGATTCAGGGCCTTGGCCTTCTTGCAAATCAAGTGAAAGACAAAATACATACAAGACAGTTATGAACAACAGATACATGAACAACATTTTTAAAAATCAAACCTTTTTCCTTGTGCACTCAATACTACTATATTTTTCCTTGTTCTGTGCAAAGCATACAAGGTTAGAAGCAAAATAAAGTCTTCTCCCAAACTTGATGTTACACTGGCAGTGCCTTGCTGACCATCTTCCCACACCTGGGGATGTTCCACAAGTACCCCACTGTTCCCATCCACTCCACATCACGCTTAAATCAAGGAAAACAGTTTATCAGTGTCATTCCCTCTTCCCAGTTTTTGGGCTGCTGAGGAGGTGCCACAAACAAAAGCGAACAACATGCAACTGCTCCGTTTGCATGTCCCAAGGACTGGCACTGCACACTGGTGCCTGAAGAACAAGCACATTGCAAAAGCATTATGTTTCCAGTGGCAAGATGGATGGGAAAAATGCCAGCCACTTGCTATAACCCTTTTGTCATGCCAATTGCTGGCTGCTATGAGAATGTACTTTAGATACCTCCTTAGAAAAGAGCTCTGCATCTCATCCTTCCAGATGGAGGAGGAATGATTCATACACACATAAGCATGCTAGAATGATGGCTGAAGAGAAAACATTTTCTTTATGTTTTCTGTTTTGCATTGCAGGCATGCTCAGGGCCTTAATCACAGAAAAAAAAAGAAAAAAAAAAAAACCAAACAAAAAACTGAAGATGATGACACTTCATGCCCCTGAGAATGCTTGTGCAAAACCCCAGTGCTACTTCTCCTTGGCTATGTCAAGCCTCATATTGCATGCACACACCTCACGTGCCTCATTCCCCTGCTCTCCCATTTTCACAGCATTTCTCTGCACAGAACACGACAGAATAACTCCACTTACAAAGCCACCACATCACACAACCACAAACACAGGGGAAAGGATCCAAGAGAGAGATCAGGAGCTGGGAGCTCTAAACTGACCACAGACCGACTTGCAATGCAGAAGGAAAGAAAAAGGATCTCTTTTCTTTCCACACACCCCCAAAGTGACCATTTCTTTCCTGGAGACCATTGCAGGCATCCTCCTCCCCATCTTACCTGCACAGCACCTCTGCCACACGCTGGCACTGCTCTCAAGGGCCCTGCATCCTGTGAATCTTGTTCTGCTTCTCAGCACTACATTCCCACCCATTTACTTTCCTCTGGCCTTCCTGATTTGTGAAGTCCTTGGAGCAGAAATTATCTGTAAGCACCTGGAAAGTACCTGAAATATCTCGAGTCCTACTGCAAATAAATAAACAAACAGCAGTGCACAGTATGTGTATTAAGCCAACCATATAACAGTCATCTCTGACATCAAAAATTAGGACTGTAGCTTCTTCTACAGACAGTGGCAGTAAATGCAGACTTTGGGGTACATCTACAGATTTGCCCAAGAAAACCTTCAGATTTGCTTTCTCTGCTACTCACCTCCCTCTTTCCCCATCACAATATCCATTTCTGGAATCCATGCCTCACTTTTTATTATAAATTATTCTAATCAGGGTTTGTGGCATGGCAGAAATCCAGCATAACCTTCAGAAATATACATGCACACTGGCTATATAGCTTCTTTATTTCATAGGAGCCTTTCAATGAGCCTGGTACAGAGTCTGGGAGGATTTGGCATCCTTTTTCAGTAGCATCCCTATGGTGGTGACCCTCCCCTTAAGGGTGCTAGATGCATTCACCTACACTATTTCCTCTCTTTGTAAAAATCTCTCATTAAAGCCAGGAAAACATATCCAAGCAGAAATTTTTCCTCTGCTGTTTTTCAGGTTGAAGTAATGTGACTTCGGCGTGGCAAAGGGGCTAGAGAGAATATCTGAAGTCCAATGCAGACCTTCTTTCCCATTCCATCCTCTTCTGAATGGGAAGATGTAAGATAGGCTGGATAATTGCTCCAGCTCCTTCAGAATCAGGGTTCAAGCGGGAAAGAAAGGCAAAGGAAAAATAAAAAAATAAAACAAAACACCCACAAAAGCCCCAGCAACTATTAGGATTCTTAACTTTTCTTGGGTAAGGAGCACAGGCTATTTTAGTAGCTCTTGAAAAAATCCCTACACTTTGTTTCCTCACGCTGCAATAGCTCCAAAAGGAATCTGGACCTGTGGCTTTCCCATAAAACTAATAAGGAGGTTCTGAACCCCACATTGGGGAGGGGCAATTAAAAAAACCTCACAACAAGAAGCAATTTAAACACAGAGCGCTAGCATCTTGTTAAATAATATGTTAAGAATTCATCTGCAAGTCTGTCTTGGCCAATGAGGGACATCAACCAGGAAGATACAGTAATACTCTCTAGCATGCAATTAGTCTCTGCTGTAAGCACTTTAACTCTGGATTTCTTGGATTATATTGTTGTTTGTAACAACTATTACTGTTGCTTTGTAGGAGTGATATGATAGCTGTCCAAGCACCACAATCAAATTATGCTACCAGGACATTTGGGTAAGGGATTATCACAGCAAAGGAAATGGATTATCACAGCTTTTATTCTGAACAAGGATAAGAACAAGATGAGATATCATTTGGAACATGGCAGAAGGGACAGAAGAAAACTGTATCTGAGATTTACTTTTTTACCTCCTCCCTCTTTTGGATTTTTCAAGATAGGCATGCTACAAAAATCTGCCAATCTGAAAAAGACAGAAACTGCCTTTCCTGGAATTTGCACTGAAATATCTGAAAACAGATTAAATTTAAAATATTCCAAACCAAAGGACAGTTAAAACAGCCTCCTTGGATTAGCTGAATGCCCGTTCCTGAGCGTTTTCCCACTGCATATCTGCCACTACTTCCTTTGCTTGACATCAGGCAACAACCATCACCACCACCACCAGGCCTAAAGACCTCAGCTCTGTTTTGGAAGTTTACTATCAGATTTGTTCCCTCTCACAGGAAAGAGGGCTGCTCACCTTCCTCCAGTTGAGTGGGTTCAGCAAAGAACTGATGTTTTCCTTTAAAAAAGGTATAATAGTTTAAAGGTTCTCTGAAAAAGGCTGCATCTTTGCCTGTCTCATTTTATACCTTAGCTCTCACTCTGCATCTCTAAACAAGCATTAGCTTTTTTAACTTTACAGATCTTGTTTTATTTTTTTAACAGTATTTTGGTATCCTCAACACATATGTACGTACACTTTCGGTGCATGGTACTCAAGAGACAGTGATTCTGACCTCAATTTCTTTGGCAACAGCCAAATACTCCAGACAGGATGAGGGAAAACACACTAGCCTTAACAGCCCTGTGATGCAGTCTGAGAGGTCATTTGTAGCTATTACATACTACAGAGGAGAAAAGACAAAACCAGAAAAGACGGCCAAATAAAAAGAAGCAAAAAAAACAACTTAAAAATAAAAGTGAGCTCTGCAAAGGATAGAAGAAGCAAAAAACCTGCTTTGCTACAGCACAGGGCACGTGTCTGAAAGCTGATGACACCTGGGTATAATTTCTGGCTGTGGCCCTGACTCCTTCTAGATGACTGCACCAGTTCAAGTCACGCCTCCAACAGGCTCTCCCTTCACATTTTGCATCGGACCACAGGCCAGCAGTGGTAAACCTTTTCCTTGCCAAGGACAGAGGACACTAAATATGATTGGCATGACACACCTCAGGATGGACCTTGTGATTCTATAGGCAAGCAGCAACATTGGTAGATTAAGGCTAGTGGTGATTTAGGCTAGAAGGAACGATAACAAATTGGAAAAAAAAAAAAAATTACCTGGAAAGAAGTAGAAGGAATCAAGACAACAAAAAAAAGGGAATTCAGTAGGACAGAAAGTAGGAAAGCAGATAATGAAAAGGTTCTTGGAAGGAAACAAACAGGAAAAAAAAGATAAAAGAGAAAAAAGCACCCACAGGAATATCTGACTTCATTTGACAGGTGGAAAACAGGGTGCATTTCTTTTTTTTTTTAGCAACAATATTGAAATTGGGTAATCCAACAAGCAGTATTTTATTTTGCACCACAGAAAATACATTAATATAGACTTTTACATTTTTAAGAAAAAGACTCCAAGTTCTCAATGCACTTGTTTTCAGAACTAATGCTTTAGACACATTAGCAAGTTTATGAAAAGACCACAGAGTAACGACAATTCCTTCTCTATCTAGAACCTGCTTTTGCAGAGTCACAATCACTACAGTAATTTTGCAGTTGTGAGAGACTTTACCCTTATTATTTTTTGGGATTCCTCCCTATTTCAAATGGTAGGAGCTAAAGAGGTTTTGTTCTGGTTCAGCTAAGATCTCTTTATCCTTTTTTCTTTCTTCCCCCCTGTGTTTCCGTGCTTTTTAACTGTACTTAACTGGACACACATGGCCAATGCCAGATATGAAGTACTGTGGATCACTACAGCTATGGGTAAATATTTTAGAGAATCGGGAATTCAACTGCAGATCACATTACTCCAACATCTCTGCCCTTCCTGTCACTTCACCTGCTCGTAATCATTAGAAAGCAGAGTGTCACTTCTAAGCTGTAGTTGGGCACTAAAAGCACCATGCTGGCCTTCCCTGGATCTACTTAATCAGAGATTGGCAGAAACAAAGCATAGGGAGACTGTAAAGATAATTTTGCCAGTTTATCAGCAAACAGGTTTGGGTTACCAAAGAGATAAGAGTAAGGCTGCTATTTTATCCGTGCGGCCGGCCCCGTGAGTTTACCTTTGCTGGGACCACGCCTCCATCAGAATTCCCTCTGAAATATCACACGAACCACACTATTAATTTTCCAAGTCGCCGACATTCAGTGTTGCCTGCATCACACCCCCGGCATTTTGGGCTGTTTCTCTCCATACAGGAACGTGCTCCACAAGCCTCGTGATACCCAAACTCTGCTACACAGGCTGCTCACACGCCACGGAACAGACGCTCGCAGCAGCGTCCCCGAAGAGGCCGTGGGGCTGGACCTTCTTAGTTCCAGAAAGTCCACCAAATTAGCATCCACCACAAAGGCAGAGAGGGGTCCCCCAAAGCGTACCTTAGCGTGAATAAATCGTTTCATCAGGAGTCACAGCATACAGCTACATTGAAAGAGAATAATTTGATGGTGAACTTAAGTTTAATTTCAGTCGGGAAGAAGAGAAGAAAAAGTGAAGCCCTTGGATTCGAAGACAGCCGTTCCCATTTACAGCTCCTCCCAATTAAAATGTTTTATATAGATCATCAGAACCTAATGCATCGTACACGTTCCACAGCGTGCAACATAAGGCTGCTGGTCTGTCATGTCTCCCTAGGAGCTGAGTGTGATGAATGATCTGGGTACTTGTCTCTCTGGTATAAAAGCAGGAGAAGCTTTGAGACAAAGAAATAAAAGCCAATGCATATTACAGATCTTACAGTGCTCAGTATCTTTCCTCCTGACTCACACCTCTGAAAACAGTTAAGGTCACTATTTCTCTTCTATTTCAAATGTGGATTTCAGCATCAGTATCCTCCAAATCCTCGGGAGAATTTAATTTAAAGCAGAAACAGGAACATCAGGAACATAGAGCATTTGGGCTACAACAAACAATGCCAAACCAGCATGTCATAAGAAAAATAAGTGACCTTCCCTTTTGCCTCTGCCGACAGACACACGTGAAGCCGCTTGCAGGCCAGGATGTTAGTGCCATTTCTGGAAGACAATCTAATAAATAAAGATTTAAAAGAGTTTAAAAAAAGCACAACAAAACAAACCTGACTACTGATTGCCGGAACTGAAAAACCTGCCTTTCCAAATCAACTAATGGTTTGGCAAGCCTACGTGAAAGGCAGACAAACAAATAGCATCTTTTCCTTTTAACATGGAATCTGCAATAAGAAAAAGAAATCAACATTTTATTGATTTCCATAATGCCATCTCTACAGCTTAACAAACTCACTCAGCTGCTAATGCTAATTCACTGATGCTATGGAGCCTTCCCATATAATTATACACCCTCCACTTCGCTGAGCCCCAGGGTGCTGTTTCTAACTTTCCAGAGGACCACTGCACCAAAAGTAGAAACAAAAAAAATACCTCTTTCATTACCCAAAGCAAACTGCAAACCAAATTTTGCTTGTTTAAATGGGAAGTTAGAGAGACTTGGTTTTTAAGACAGGAAATAATCTGCCAGTTTGCATATATTTTCAGATGTGATATCATGACAACCAATTCCCATTTAAACTCTCCCCGCCTCTATTATTTTTCTTCCTAAGAGTACACAAGAATACAACATACGAATACTGCAACAATTTTGACTTCTAGTAAAGTCCTCCTTAGCTCAGAGGGGTTTCAAGAGGGTGATTCAGAATCAGACATGGAGACTTCTGTGAATGTCACTACAATTAACATTGTAAAAAATTATAAAATGTTACCATTGCTACAGGGATGTATATTTCAAATACATTTTTATTAAGCTTTTCTTTTAAAAAGACAACGCTGGAACACCTTCTAAACCAAATTTAAGGAAGGTATCTTCTCCAAGTCTAAAATCAAAAATGTCCTAAATAATTAATGACATGAACTCTGTCATTTTTCTCCATTTCTCAAACAAATTCAAGCAGGCAGCTCCAGTATATTTTAGTGAAAGTTTTGTTCAATTAGGGACGGCAGAATTTGGCCCAACTGATCTAGTACTGTCTATCTGGAAAAAAACATGATGGAACTCTGCAGTGTAAACACCCTCCCCCAATGACTGTACCTAGAGTCCCCTTTCCTGCTTCCCCTGTTTGCCCTGCCTTGATATTTCACATCCAGCCATGCTTGGTTCACCACATCCATCAGGATTCAACGTGCCATTTGAGTTAATATAACTTGATTTTGCTATGGTTTCCCGTGCATATATTAACTTGGAATCGGTTAATCTGCTTCCTCTGAGAACGGTGAAATGCCTGGATTTTTGTTCAACAAACAAACAAGTTGACAGTATCAATACAGAGTTGGAGAGCCTCTAAAAACAATCTAGTTTGCATAATTAATGTTAATTACAATAACATCTCAATCAGTGACACAAAGGCTTAGCAATGAACACAGTCATACGAGGAAGTGAAAACATGAAACAAACAAGAAGAACAAGACATGAACATTGTCTTGTTCTGAAAGAGTATCAAACAAACTTTCAAGAGACTTACAAAAAAGTACGGAAAGGCAGAAGACAATTCTGCTTTGTTAGACACATTTTCTTTACAGGCTGCTTAGCACAGAGCTTTTTTCTTAGATTGTAGTAAGACAGTGGACCCGAGCTATGGACACACCAGATAATATTATCTTTCTACAACATCACATCCAGGTCGTTATCGACTGCTTTAAAGAAAACCAGCCCAGGGCCTGATCCTCCTGCCAGTGATTTCAATAGCAAACACTTTAACATCGCAACGTGAATGTTTGGGGGGTTGGGGGCGGTTCTAGAGACAGAGGGGAAGTAGGAAAACAACTCCAACTTGAAACACCGCATAGAGGTGTGGAATCCCACAGGCGCAGAGGAATTTCAGGACAAGACAATTAATTTTTCAACAATCTTTTTCCCACTTTCCGTAGAAACAAGGGAAAACTAAACACACAGAAAACTTACCTGCCCGTTTCCCTTGGCAGCACAGAACTCTTAAACCGGGGGGTGTGCGGTTTGGTACGGTCACTTAACAAAGCAGATTTACATTTAATCCTCAGAAGTTTTCTTCATGGCCCAAAGAAAAACAGCTATCCGACACGTTGTCATTTCAAGGAAAGGGAATAAAATGGTTATGAAAAAAATAAGCGCCACTCTGCCTCACCCGGACTGGCACTGTGGCACACGAGTAGTCACCCAAGCATCGCAGGGAGCGCTCGGCAGCGCAGTGCCACTCAGAGTGAGTAAGGGTGGTGTAACTGGGACTGATGAGGGGAGGAATCACCACTTGTCACGTCACTACTACAGGGGCCTTCCTCAAAACGTGAGCTTCTCGATTGCTCCTCACATTAATGCAAATCTGCTCTGTTAATGAAGTGCTAAACCAGGTCCGGAGGAGAAACAGGCCCACTCCACACTGATTCAACAGACCACAGCTCAAGGACCCCTCCCCATAAAGGCAAAACTTAGGAAGTTTTCAGGTTATGTTGGGCAAGTTACCCCTTAGGAAAAGGACTGATGTTCTATTTGATGTCAATCTCACAGCTCATTTATTTTTGTTTCCCTCCCTCTATTCATAGATAAAAGCAAGACAAGATTCGGTAAAGATTTAATTTTCTCTAGAAATTCACCGACCTTCTGCATACAGTTGAGCACTCAGTGAATAAAGTCATACTTCACTAGGACTAATTTACAAGAGTCCTCGCCTTTAGAAAGAGAAACTTCACGTGGAGGATTCCCAAAATGATGCTGGCCTTTCCTCTTAACAGAAGTTCAGTAGATTTACATATGCCTGAGATAGATGATTTTGGAGCCCCGTGAGGTTTGGTAAACCTTCAATTTAGCAATTAGTTTCCATACGATATAAATTACAAAGATCGAGCAATTAATATTAATAAATAAAGCCAGCAGAGTACTGAGGCTTTGGACGCCCTGTGCATGGAAGCACTGCTGTTATTTGCTGGGGTTTTCCATGCTTCTGTTTTATTTCAGCTGTTCTGTACGTACAGCACACGAGAACATATACCACATTCACGTTCTAAAAATATATTAAGGAGAGGAGGA
>WAAG01032133.1:102298-147535 GCA_013390105.1 Tichodroma muraria | reverse complement strand
GCGCGGCGGGGAGATGGTCACGCAGGGAGCGGGGGCGGCGGCCGCGGGCGGCGGAACCTCGGCGGGCGAGGCGGGGCCGGCGCCTCCGAGACCCCGGGGAGGGGAAGGGCTCGCCCCGGAGCCGCCTGCCGAGCGGGAGGTGGCCGGGGAGGATCGGGGCTGGACAAGGTCGTTTCCCGCGGGAGGAAGGAGAGCGGAGCCGGGGCCCGGTGCGGGGGAAGCCGGGGCGGCCCCGCTGGCGGCAGTGAAGAGCCTGGGGAGGGGGCTGGGAGAGCCTCGGCTTCCCTCGGGACCTCGGGGTCTGGAAGTGGGAAGCCGGGGGCTGCCTGGGTTTGACAGGTGTCACGGCTCAAGCCCTTGGTTGTTTCTTAATTCTGACAGATTTTTAGAGAACAAAGCGCATCCCGGGCTCCGGCACGGTGTCAGAATTTGACCAGGTGAATGAAAAAAATAAAGAGAGTCATAGCACCGGCAGCGCAATTCCTGTCTCCTGCTGCTGGGGGGGAGGAGGGGGGGAATTGACAGGTAGGGGCAGCGTCAGTGGTGTAAAGCAGCAACGCTGTTATCACAAATGATTAATATCGGGGGAATTTATTTTGGGCACGAGGAGGAAGTAATGCCCAGCAGGAGTTTCCAACAAATACTGGAGCCTTACCAGCATTTTAATCCCCGTGAAGGAAACGAGATACTCAAATTGTGTTTCGCCTCTTCATCTCTATGTGCAAACTCTTGTACTAAGACTTGCTTTTTGCAGTAAAAGCATGAAACAGCTTATAGACTTCTGTAAGACAATGAGATAACAGAATAAGGGACTACGTTGGTTTTATCACAGGCCAAAAAAAATACAATTTTGTTTGCTTTAAAAAACTCGTTCCATCAACAGCTATAAATATAGCTTGTTTGTTTGTTTGTTTTATTTCCATATCCACAGTAACTGAAGAGCTGAAAAATGGTAACCTGCAATAATTTGTTCATGTTTTGCACTTCAGAAATGGTGGGACTAATTACAATTTTTTTTCCTGCTTGCTTTTATTGAAATCCAAGAGAGTTGGAGGGATTGGAGAGATTTCACAGTTCCTCATTTGAAGCAGGAATTGTTAAATCATACACCAAAAAAAAAACCAAAAACCCAAACAAACAACAAAAAAACCCTCTCAGATTTGTGTCTTAGCATCTAAGACCCCATTCTGCCAGCCTCGCCGTAGTGTCTTGCAAGAAATCCAGGATGGACACTACACAAATTGCTCTAATATAAAAATAAGACCATTAAAGCCATCCTGACAGAATAAAAAAAAAAAAAAAGGAAGAAAAAAAGACAGTGGGGGTAAGGTTTTCTTTCCAACTAATCATTGGGAATAATGAAGGGTGTTTATAAGTTACTCCCATCTTTGAATTGATAGCAAAAGCAGAGAATTTAGGATATGTCATCTTTTTTTCCCCCCCTTGCCATTAGCAAGAGGTTAAAATACTTGCAGGGTTCTGCAGCCTTCAGCAGTGCTCACTGACTCATGCTTGGAGACTTCTGAGTGCTGCACTAAAGAGGGCTTTGCATCAGGTCCTGTGCAATTTGGCAAACAGAATGAACAGAGCGTTCACCATTCAATGATGGATTAATATATATTTATATATATATGTATACACACACACCTCTTCAAAGAACTGAAAAGGGTGGGAATCCCAGGGCAAATTGTCTTTTTGTGGCTGTACCTTCTTTAGCAGCAATAATCTGACAGAATTGAGACAGAAATTGAGCTCGTGGGTTTGGGCACGATTGTTTCTGGCTGGTGAAAGTCCATAAGCAATCATCCCGTGCCTCTGTACAGCCTCCCTCAGGGGCTTTGCACACACTTCCAGAGACAGCAGCCGAGGGAATATTTCATATCATCACGGCACTGCAGCTTTCCCAATATGCAGCAGGGCTTTTTCAGGGCCAGCGCTGGCAGGGAAGCAGTTGTATGAAGGCTTTTACTTTTAAAGTCTCAATTTCACAGGCACGGGGAAAAGTTTGAAAACGCGGCCTGCCTGCCAGAGGTCATTTCTCTCTGAGACGGTTTGGTTTGGGTTTTGCACCTTTGGTTGTTTAGGATTGTGCTTGCTTCAGCTGAACGGAGCTAAGCTGCTCCTCAGTTAGACTGGGCTTAGAAGTTTCAGCGTTTCTACCGAGCTCTTTCAGGAGTGCTCACAGGTAAACCTTGCCTCTAGACAAGGAGCAGCTCTGCAGCGATAGTTGGTGCCGGCTCGGAGATCCAGCAGCTCTCCCCCTGTAATTTGTGGGGGGGGTAAAACTGCAGGAAGTGTCTCTGGGTCTGGCTCCGGCTTCACCTGAGGGAAACAAGTCCAAAAATCCAGAGCAGAAGGAGCTTGGGCAAGCCGGTCTGCTGGAGGTGCGCGGTGTGCCTGTAGCTGGGGCAGGTCCCCGGGGCTTGGTGCAGCTCTTCCAGCCTTGTGAGCAGGGAGTAATTCTCCTGAAGCTCACGGGTTTGAAGTTTCAAAGCCTGAATCAATTCAGGGTCTGGCAAGAGAGCCTGATCCCTCCTTGCTCACATCCATGCACATCCCGAGCAGTCAGAAATCTCTGATCCCATGCAGGTGCCCTGCTGACATAAACTTCACTTTCAACTACATCTTCTAGGGCACATCAGAAAGTGTGTATCATATTGAGGGGAACAATTGCTAAAAATATTTGTTCTGAGCACTGAGATTATTTTAAGATAATCTTTAATTTTTTTCTTCAATCTTTAATCTTTAATTGAGATTATTTTGTTTACAGTTTCACACAAAGACCTTGGAGCCTGGCTTTTTTACTGCACCACAGGTGTTTACAAAATAATATTGTTTAGTTAGTTATTGTCCTTAGGGAATACCTTTAAAAACCTGCAAATACTCACTTTTAAGTGAATAAAAGCAGTGAATTTCCTTCGTCTATGTTTACTTTTTGAAAAAATTCCCATCAATTAGATTAGTGGCTAGAAATGTTTATGGAAAGATTTTTAAGCCCGTTTTAGAGGGTATTCATGGAAAGCAAAATTTTGACTCAAAAACGCAGTCATCTTACCAGGGGTTAATTTATGTTCTGGGAATGCAAACCAGTATTGCATGTCTGATTTGTTCAGGATTTGTAGCCCTGCTGTTTATCCAGTCTTGTCTCCTCTTCTGCCATGCTGATTACTAGTCCTCTGCTGTGCTAGGGATGGAGAATTGAAGGTTTTATTTGTTCACTTCACACCTTCTGCACTTCCCTCTTGAACAGAGGGCTCCTTTCTTGAGCAACAGTGAAACTAAACCGCTATCACAAAGCAAACTTGGGGCCCTGGAATATAAAACCACTCCCTGCAATATTTAAATTCCTTTGAAAACCATCCTCTGCCATAGGCCTATAAACATTGTCCAACTGCAGTGCGTTTATCAGTGCTTGTAAACCATCTTTATTTAGCAAAGAAATAACAATACTGTGTGCTGAAAGAGAGATAATTGCCATTTTATACAATTCATTTAGATATTGGGTACTTCTGATCCTCTCTCTGTGAAGTAGACTGGGAACAAAGGTATACCAGTGTAAGCAGTGTATATGCTTTCTTTTTTTAAATGACATTCATCTTTCTGAACAGTTACATGAAAAGTACTGGGTTTATTACAGGACAAACAATTTAATTGTGTAGTTTGACAGGTTGAGATTTAAGTTTAATGTCATTACTACCATCACATAATCATGCTCATGTGCATTCTCCAGAAGTTTAGCATCACATTCCCAATCCGTTTGCTTTGCAAATGACCAGGAGAGAAGACCCAGAGCTCTTGTTGCAGGAAAACAGACTCTCCTTTACCTAAAGGCAAAAAGATCTGTAGTGTTTTATCCCTAAATTGTGCCATTTATACACATTTGTAAGCTGCTCTTCACCTTGGACTGTGGTCCTCTATTGGTTATGATGTTTTCAGCTGTCCAGTGTCTATCTCTCCACACAGCTCTGCCAAACATCAACTTCTCCCATAACTTTAAAACTCAAATTACTTCACTAATATCTTGTAAATGCTTCTGCTCATACCGTTTTATTGCCTGGTTTACAAACATTTCCAACCTAAACCGTGAATGCATAACACACTGAGTTGCTTGTATTATTCCACTACCAGAAACCACATGACATTTACTACAGTAAAATACAATAGTGAACACTTCACTCTTAAGTCTGAAGTTTGAACTGCAATTTAAATATGGGATTTTTCCTCCCCCCCATACATTTATTGTAGAAATTAGCAGAACTTTTATGTAGAGGTCTGAAATGCTTAATGGGTGCTTGTATGCGAGCTCCCCCAGCCATGTGTGCCACCTGCAGCATCTCACCATTACCAGTTGTCATCTGACTGCAGCCCATCCAAGGCAGAGCCTGTGTGGTTTTTCCTCCTTAGGAATGCAGCACTGGCAAAAATACCACAAATGATAGCAATGAACCAAGCACATTCCTCTGTCAAATGGCAAGGGTCAGGTACTTGTAGCAGGGATGCTTTTGTGTGGTCCATGAGAACAAGATTTACTTCTAGGAAACCCTCAGTAAGAAAATTTCGCACACAAAAATCAAAGCAAACAAAGCTGCATGTGGACAAGGATGCTGAATTCAAGAGTAAGTTACATCTTACAAGGTTTTTATCCAGCTTTAGTTGCAAGTCCCTCAAAATCAGGATTTTATTGTAGGAGAGCTATCAGACATTTATTGTGAGTCATGACCACCTTACACATTGGTACTGGCAGAAAATGGAGTGCAAATGAAAGGAACTATTTTAGTCATATGGCAAAAGTTCTTTTACCTTTTAATTGTGCTGCAGAAAGGTCAAGGTTGGATCTTTGTTGGCGGAGGGAAAATTTGCTTTTATGGTTTATGAATTTGCCTCTCCAAAACTGAAGAAGTAGGAACTAGGAATAAATCAAAATTTTCCTGTGCAGGCTGTTGCTTCCAGTCTACTTTTAAAACAGCCTTCCAGAGGCATACTGAAATGTTACAGGCTTATCCCACATTTCCAGGGCAACCGTGTAGTTCTCAAAGCAGGGCTAGAGCATCTCCAAGTTGAGAAGGATGCAATGATGAAGTGTCTCGGCTGTCATTTGTGGCAAGGGCAATCTGTATGTACTGATTTGCCTCTGAAAAAGGTTCTGTATGCTTTCAGCTCTGCAGAGAAGTCGTGTGAGGAGAGGGGTCAACGGGGCACGTGGCTCTTCAGTGCCACACCATGCACCTTCCAGCACGGTCAGATGAGAAGGGGTGCTTTCCCTTTGCCAGGACATTTCCCATCCCCTTCCCATCAGCTTGGTTTTGATCGCTGGCAGCCCGCTCACCTCGGCAGACACAGCAAACACAATTCTGTGAAGCCTCTAAAGGAGCTGCATAGATGGAATAAGAATTTCCTTTCTCTTACCCAGTTTTCAGTCCCATACATCCCACATGACCTGGTCGTGACACAGCTGCGAGTAAGATGCCTTCAGCAAGAGCCTCATTCACATTGAGGTTTAAAAATGGGATCAGAAAGTTACGGAGGAGCAAGCTTGTCAAGAAAAAGTAGGATGCTCTTGGTTCTGTGGCCTAATGTTAAGTACCATCCCCAGGTTCAAAGGAATTTCCTGTATCTTCCTTTCAATAGAAAATAGAAAATGGAGCTACAGAATCCCAGGACGGGTGAGGCTGGAAGGGACCACCGTGGGTCACCTGGTGCACGCTCCTGCTCAGGCAGGGCCATGGCAGGGCACACGCACAGGGTGGTGTCCGGGTGGCTCTCGACTATCCCCAGTGAGGGAGACTCCCCAGCCTCTCTGGGCAGCCTGTCCCGGCGCTCGGGCACCGCACAGGGAAGTTCTTGCTCATGCTCAGCTGGAGCTTCCCGTGCCTCAGCTCCCGCCTCAGCTCCTGTCCCCTCGCCCGGCCCCGAGCGGAGCCTGGTCCGTGCTCCGGCCCCTCCCTGCAGACGCTGACAGACGAGCACGGGGCTCCCTCTCGGTGTCTCTTCTCCAGGCTGAGCAGCCCAGCTCCCTCAGCCCCTCCTCACAACTGAGGTGCTCCAGTCCCTTGATCAACTTCTGTTTCTGCTTGACCAAGAGCTGGACCCGGAGCTCAGTGTCTCTTATACCGAGGAGCCCAGAACTGGACATGGTAAACACTACAAAAAATAATAAATTTGAAAAACATAATGCATTAACTTTGGGACCAGCTGTTTGCAGCTGTGTGTGCCATTCCTCTCCGAAGACCCTGGCCCTGTTACTTGTCTGCCAGTGTTGCTGCAAGCCTCAGCCCTCTGCGGATGTTCCTGGAGTTGATGCTGGACATCCTGCCCTGCAGTGGGAGAGAGCCCTGGAGCCTGCAAATCCACAGAGATAAGCATGGAGCAGAGTGCCATACAAAAACTGAGAGGTAAAGTGATTTACTTAAGGATAAGACTGAGAAGACACCCCCATCCCTTGATTGCTTTATCCCTGAAGTGCTGATGGAGCTGCAAGGAACAGAGCCTCTCAGGTGGGGCAATGGTTAATTCAGTAAGAAAGCAGAATAGCTTGCTCCAGATTTCATTCCCACAGTTGTCCTCTCTTACCTCAGTTGTAAACCCGAGGGCCTGCATGCAGACGGGAGTGTTTCTGTTAGAAATGCTTCTGACAATAAATATTGTGAAAATCAACATTGTCTAGTTAAAAAAAGAATGGATGTGCACCTCCAGTGACCTCTATTTTTCACTTCACTGAAGTGATTATAAATGGCTTTACTTCTCCATCAGTGCCTTTGCTGTGGACTCTAGGCGTTGTTTTTACCTCACTGCCCATATCCAGGTGTACTGAACTTTTTACTCACATTTCTAAATGCTGCCTCTGCCCCAAACTGGAGCAGACCGTGCTTTTGCAACAACAGCACTTTAAAATGTATTGCTGTGGTTATCCATGCTGAAGGAGCGCCCAGGGTCGATGTGTAGGACAATGTGATGGACAATTTCCATCCACAGCTCCGCTTAGTCCTCACTGACTCACCCACCGCCATGGGAACAGGGCAGGGGCTGGAGAGACGTGGGTGACAAGGGTGGGGACCATGGGTCTGTCCTTCGGAGGGTGAAAGTGAGAGCTGAAGCCTGGCCCTGCAGTAAGGAGAGCATCAGATGCTGTGGGCCAAAATAAGGGGCAGGGCTCAGCCTGGGTGCTGGAGAGAGACACACAGGGAAGCTCCTGGCAGGAAATGGGGAAATCTGCCAAGCTCAATAGAGAGGTCTCCCCCTCTCTGGTCTGTATCCAGCCCTGCTGAGGAACAGCCAAGCCAATGCCAGGAACTGGAAAGTGAAACTGCGCACAGAGAGAGGGAGAAGAAGAAGAAAAAAAAAAAGGCAAAACGGGAAAGAAATCCAGGCTGAAAAGGAAGAAAGAACACCGTAGTGAAAGGCCGGCATGCTGGAAATAATTTGTTCAGACTGAATCCACTAGCGGAGGAGCAGCAAACGCGCTGTGCTCGGGAGTGTCGCACTTGGACTCGCTGGTTTACTGACAGCATTTCTTTTGCTCCCCTTGCTGTGCTGAGCTAAAGCCAGTGAGCGAGATGGATGGAGGGAGGGAGGGAGGGAGAAAAAGCGAGGCCAAGAGCTTTCTGCGGTCGGTGGGGGCCTATAAATAGCCAGTGAAGTCTTCTAATACCAATCGGGTGCGTCACTAGGGCCCTCCCCGGCCCCGCTCGGCAGCAGCCGTGCCAGGGAGCGGGAGCTGCGGCGGCAGCCGAGCCCAGCAGCTGGCCTTGGCAGGCGTGGAGCCGGGAGAGGGGGGCCGGGAGGGGCCGGGAGGTGCACAGGGGGGTGGCTGAACGCTGTCTGCCGCGGTCAGGCCCGGCGAGAAACGCGGGGAAATGATCCGCGCGTCCCTACGAGCCGCCTTGCCTCGCCCCAGGGTTGCAAAGTGTGCTCTGGTTCCTGCTCTTGCGACCGGTGCCCGGCTGGCACTGCTGAACGCTCCTTACCGGGATAAATGGGTGTTCAAGGTCTGTGCCTCCTCCTGACTTGGGCGTCGGGAGGATTTCTGAAGTCCTGCTGCGCTGTTTGCTCCCCCACCTCACTCCTCCTCTCCCGCGGTGGAAGGTCAGAGGAGGAGGACGAGGAGCTGAAGTTGGCCAAGATGCACAGCTGGTTCCGTGCCACCACTCAGCCATCTCTCCTCCGCAGGTTTAAGTGCTGCTCTCAAAGCTGACCAAAGGCAAAGGTCTCAGGGATGCCAGTGAGCATTTCTAGCCCAAATTTCCCATTGCTGTCACCATCACTCCACGCCACTGGGGATGAACCTCCTGTAAATAAAGCTGCTGCTCCCGCCTGGTCCTTTTAAACCATTGCTGTCTAATCCAGATATCCAGATTTCAGGACTGGAGTGATAGAGGACCTGGCCCTTGCTTTCCTGAGCTCCTGCTCTCAGCCCCATAGCAGCAAGCTATGGTAAAGCACTTCTTCCACAGAACTTGTATCTAACTATAAAATGCTTGCATAATCATGGAGATGAATTTTTATACTGATTAAAATGAGACTCCAGTTATTTCCTCTTCCCCCCACTTTTTTTTTTTTTTTTTATAACGCTGTATTTTCTGAGCATCTGCCTGCTTCATATCAGTCATTTCTCCATCTCTTTTGTATTCCTTAATTCCTCCTTGGAAGGTCTGGCAAACCTGGATGCAATTTGATGTATATTTGGAGGAGCCCAGTTAATGGAGTTCTCCTTATCTTTTCCTAAATTTCAGTGACTCACAATGTCACTGATAAAAGGATGAGGATGGACTAGCCAAATCTCACTGGTTTTCACCCTCTTCCAAAATACATTTTTAATTATGAGAGGTTGTTGAAGTTGCTCACGACAATCCAATGGAAAGAAGCAGAGTAACCTGCTGACAAATTCTTCTTGTACGGGTCTATTTGCTAAAAATCTACCTGTTAAGCAGCAGGTGCCAGGTCACAGGCAGGCAGACACAGGTCTTTCTGATCAGCCAGTGCCTTGAGATGTGCTCCTTTCCAAGGAAGGTGGTAGTTTCTCCCAGATTTCTCCGTGGGGGCCACAAATGCCACATCAATGTCCAGTGGAGGAACCATCTCTCCCTGGCGTCACACTGCACCCAGCAACTTGAGACCCCTTCAGGCATCCTAATTTCCTAAATTCCCTGAAGCTGGTGAAGCTCTGGAGCAGTGTGGACTTGGCTAAGTGCAGCCTCTTCAGGAAGAGGTGCAGTTTTCTGTGGATATTTCAATAGCCAGCAGGTTTAGCAGCACAAAGCCCAGCACAAAAAGGGGATGATGAGGTTGTGGTTAATCTTTTTGGTATCAGTGGAGATCAGTGGCACATAAGGAACTGCCCGTGGTGGGCTTTGCTGTGTCAGGGGACACTGTAATGCTTGGAGAAAGGGATAAAATGCCACTGAGAGAGAGCAGGACCATCTCCACGTAGAAACAGCTCACTTGAAGCTGGGTCTCTCCAAGCATCACTGTTTTCTCAGTGTCTGAAAGCTTCAAAACACTTATTGTTGAGAGCATTTTAAAAAAGGACGGATGCAGGAAGAACTAGCAATACTGCCTCCCCCTCCAAACAAAACCACCTTACAATGCAGTGAATAAAATACTTAATATCAAACTTCTGTCTAGTTTGACTTTTAAGAGGAGACAGTGGAGTTGGAAACAATCAATGAATTACTATAATAATATTATCTCATCTAAAATGTAGATACAATAAATTGTGCACTGAGTGTTCGAGGCAGGCTCACCCTCAGATGTGCTCTTCTGTTTCCCTCCCCACGCAAGCCATGCTCTGTACAGGTTGCAAGAGCCTGGGGTGGACACAGTAGTGACCTGCCCTGTTCTCTCCACACCAGACAAGTCCCACTGCTGAGGATGTGATGTCTCGGGTGCCCGTGTCCTGCTGCTCACTCCATCATGCCAGAAGTGACTCCATCACTCTGCTTTTCCGGCTCTGCCTGCTCTCAGCAAAACACAACCAGAGCAGGAGCGGCCTCCCCAGGCAGACCTGTCTCAGCCCACAGGAAACCTCAAACCCTGCTTCCCCATCTCACAGCAGCCACCTCCATGCCTTTATTAATCTGAATAAATTTGGATGTGTGTATTTTTTTTCCACAGGGAAAAATAAAATGTGGCTTGAAAGAGGTTTAAAACTTCTTTTTTTTTTTCCCTAACAGTGAGATCCACTCTGACAACAGGATGATACCAGCTGGGATCTACCTTTCTGATCTGAAATCATGAGGATTACTCACATGTCTAAAAATAAGCCCATGCTGAAATTCCCTTGCTGGATTAAGATCTAAACCCTGCAATTGTCACTTCTCCCACCAGTGTCAGTGGCTTAACTAAATATACTGTCCACATTGCTGCCTGACATTCCCAGATTGTTTCTCTTTCCCCTTTCACTGGAACTTCTCCATGTTTCTGTAAGTTTATTTTACATTTTGGTTGCTTGCTTGTTCTTTTCACCAATTCATCACCTTTCCTGCTACATTCTTTTCACCAGCCATATATGATCTCCCATCCATTTCTTCTACAAGGTTTCCATTTCTTCTGTCCTTTCCATTTCTTCTACAAGGTTTGCCACCCACTGCTTCAGACTTGGGAGAAGATATCCAAACTACACATTTCTACAAGTGGAGGAAAAAGTATATAGAAATTTACCCTGGATTTGTGTCTCTTCCATGCAAGAAAGGGTAGAAGTGTTCCCAGGGCTGGGCCAGTTTGCTGGTAGGGACACTCTGATGTCTAATAAGAGTTGTGCTGACACAAAGTCATTTCCAGGTGACACACAGTCTTTTGGATCACTCTGATGAAAAAACTCATGGTTTAGTCACATGTGGGGAGGCAGCTAAGAGCAGACATGGGGAAAAGGCAAGGACTTCATGTGAGTCCAGCATTTTAGTCTGTGTTTTGAAATAAAAAAGTTCACAAGCAAGTTTTTAAGTTCTTAAAGATGTATGGAGTTTGACAGCACCCATTTGTGACGAGAACATAAACACTCTTGAAGAACAATTACCTCTGTAGCTGCTTTTCCTGGGTACAAACCCCCCAGCTCTGGTCTTACACAGGGGAAGTGAAGTCACAAACATCATTTCTCATAATGCAGTGTAAGCTCCCCCCATACTTGCTTACAATAAATAACCCTCTCTGTCCTGAAGGAAATCATTTTCCCTCTCCGAGCTGCTTTTTTTTCCTCTTGGCCTTCCTCACCACTGCATTGATCAGTGTCTCAAAGAGGTCTTATTTTGAGAATTTTCCTAATGCACAATGTGTGCAAGATTAAGCTTTTTTCAAGGATTTGCTGGTACAAAAGAAATATATTTCACAATATGAAGAACAATTGCCATTCTAAATATCAAAGCACGATGATACACACTCTGTAGTTCTGCTCCAAAAGACAATTTTGTTTCAAATTCCCTCTTTTCAGGAGCTGCTTCTTCTGAAATTTCTCACTGTTGTTAAGTAGCCCAAAGGGGGATTTTGTGTGTGCGCCTGTGTGCATGGGAAGTTTGGCATAATTCATTCAGGATATTGAGGTAATGGGGTTATTCTAAGCATGAAATGAGCTAATTTTCATGCCTTTTGGAAGCTGTTCTCCTGTTTGCCTAATTTCAGACTGTTTCCCCTTTGAAGCTGTATGTTGCAGCTGACGTGGCTGGTCTGACCAGGGCAGGGGACCTGACCAGCTGACCAGGAACTAGTCCTGACATGGGCACCAGGCTCTTCTCCATCAGCTGGGGTAAATCCCGCCAGTGTGAGCACAAGCCATGGGCAGGGCCGAGGGAAACCACAGCCTGCAGTCTCCTCACTCACTCCTCCCAGCAAGGCCACTCCACCACCTGGAAGTCTCATAGTACGCCCCAAAACAGATAGGAGTGTCCTTCAAATTTGGGAGGTGCTGGAAGCAATCTTTCCAGGCTCATTGCCTCACTGGGCTGAGTGAACTGTGATTTTTACCTCACTGCACTCAGAGCCTCACCTCCTCACCAAAAAGAGGAGACAAGCAGCAGCACCTGCTCTTACAGGGGACACATCCTCCAGTCCATCCCACCTCCCTCATGCTAGTCCCATTAACCACAGGTTAGACGCTTTGAGTGTGTTTAGAGATCTGGAAGTGAATGATGCCTAAAATCCCACTCACAGCATGGGAGGTTAGGTGCTCAGTTGGTTTAAATGCTTTCAGACCTTCCCATCCCACAGCAAACTTCTGCCAAGCTCCTACTTGTACCTTTAGGGATGAAACTGGGAGGTTGACCCGTGAGCATGCACGCTGCGCTTATGTGCCTCTGCTGAAAGCCTTTGAAATCCTTTCCCTCAATTTGATAAGACAACAATTTACAACTGATTTATGCCATATCCCAGTCCTTCTCACTGTTATCCTGGAAGTATAATTCCAGTATGCATTATTCTGATGATGATTTATAATATCCATAAACACTGCTACTACCTCAGCTAAGCCCTTCATTTCCCCACAGCCCATATGATAACTATGGACATGTAAAACACACACGACAAGAGACACTCGGTGATTTGGGGAGGCCAGACCCCCAAATTCCAGAGTGATGGGAGCTGCATGTTGTGCTAGGCAGGGGAGGGACGAAGGTTTGCCAAGGGAGGTTTCATTTCACCTCAGAGCTGTCCCCGTGCTGCAGCTGGCAGGGGACCAGCGCAGCTCCTGGCGTCCTTTCTCGCCATCTCAGGGTGGCTCTGATTTATGCCTGGTTCCAGTGGCCCTCCAAGGGCTGTCCCATCCAGTGACATCCCCTGTCTCCGGGCCATCTCCCATGATTTCCACCCAAGCCTGGTTTTGGGCCGAGAAGTAAGGATTGCTCTGCTTGTGCTTGGCATATCTTGTGATCCCAGTTATAAAGGAGGCTGTAAGCTTTATGGCAGACAAAATATTTGTGTCACATGTGAATTAATCAATGAAACAGCCATTGGTAGTGGAACTGAGCATGTATGTCCCTGGCAGCTGAGAAGGTGCATTCCCTACCCCTGAAGCTTACAAAACAAAACAGATTACCACGGAAAATTTAATTCCAAACTGTGAAATGACAACCAAAAGAAAGGCTTTTGTTTTCCATCTCCTTTTTTTCTTCAACTGAACACTACCTAACTGTTGAACATGCAGGGAAGGGTTATTTATGTAGGGCTCTTGTGTAGGTAAAGCACCACGTCCTTGGCCCTCTGCCCACGTAGCTCAGCGCGGGATCTCTTGTTACAAATTGCAGCTGTGTAACATAACAGGAAACGTGAGGCTTTAAGTTATTCCACTGGAAAGATTAATTATTTGGAAAATAGTTATGCAGCAGCTTTGTGTATTTTTGGAGCAAAGGTGACCAGCACCATCTTAAATTTAAAGAAAGAAGGTTGCTGGAAAAGAAAAAGAGGAGCTTTGGGGAGTGAGAGAGTTAGGGGGCAATTTTATTTTTATTTTTTTTTTAAACAGTGTTCGAAATGTCTGCTATCATGGGAGGAGCAAAGCTGAGCTCCACAAAGGACAGCCCTGGCAGGGTGAGGGTGAAGGAGGAAGGGGATCTGTTGGATTCAGCTGGACCTCAATGCTTCCCATCCAAAATTTCATCCATCTGCTTGGGAGGAAGGTACGGGAATCCTGCAGGCAGGGGAGACAGATGAGAAGTGAGTTTGGAGGCACAGGCTCAGCGTGACAGGTCGTGGTATCCCCAAAGTATGCTGGGACAGCCCATGGTAAGACCCCGTACTCTGGGGACCCTCTTCCCTCCAGGCAAACACTCTTGAAAAGGCATCTGGAGGGGAACTTCTTCCGTGGGGCAGGGGATGGGGTGACAGGTGATACCTCCTGCTCACCACGAAGTGTGGCCAGCAGGACCAGAGCAGTGAGTGTCCCCCTTATGCAGCACAAGTGAGGCTGCACATCAAACCCTGTCTTCAGTTTTGGAGGCCTCACTACATGAAAGACATTGAGGTGCCGGAGTGTGTCCAGAGAAAGTCAACAAAGCTGGGAATGGGTCTGGAGAAGCTTCATGGGAATCACTGGAATAGGTTGCCTTGTGAAGTGGAGGAGTCACTATCCCTGGAGGTATTTAAAAGACGTGTGGACGTGGCACCTGGGGACACGGTTTAGTGGTGGCCTTGGCTGTGCTGCATTAATGGTTGGACTCGACCTAAAATCCTATTCCAGCCTAAAGGAGCCCACAGTTGTGTGCCAGTCCCTCAGCCTTCCCCGGGCAGCCGTGAGCTCCCCCACAGGGCCGAGCTCCCAGGGTTTTAATTTGCTCCTCTGCACGTGAGCGATCACCCCAATTAAAGGAAACCGCTGGAAGAGCCAACTGGCTGCTGCAGTGCCTAGGCATGGGTGACAGCCAAGAGCTCCCAGCGCCTCTGCAGACACTTCCCAGTGACTTCAGAGAGATCTGCGGCCGAAGCAAAACGTCTCCCTGATTAGGATTCCTCCTAGATCCAAATGTGCTTACACACTGGAGCCCTCTGGAGGGATGTGGTTTGGACAAAGACGTGGTAGTTATTTTTAGGCAGCACAATGCACCTTTTAGTAAAGTTTTTCCACTCAGACACTTAATGCGTGGCCATTTTGCAAGAGCAGCTATTCCAGAGCTGGCTTTGAGCTAACCTGGTCTCCTGGGGCTGTTGCCCACTGCAGTGACAGGGACCTGGTGGTTCCTCTCTGTTTGCTCAGCTATAGCTGCCAAAATTAAAGCCCCCAGGGAGAAATCCTTGTGCATGAACATCTCAGTGGGTTTGGGGATGAAACATGATAAGGGTGACGTTTAGCCTGGCACTTGTACTCTTGGAACCCTGTCCTCTCCTGCAGGCAGAAGGAACAGGCAAGAGGTGCTCCAGGAGCAGCAAGATGTAGAATCCAAACCATGTCCCTCATCCCTCCCTCCATCAGCCAGCTGTTTTCAAAGCAGTCCATTTTTCACAATCCCTACTGGGAAAAGGACAATTAGTAATAGAAAGAAGATGCATTCAAGGTGTAAATGTCTCATAATTGATGCCAGACAGTCCATGATTTTTAATTTTTAAGTTTCAGATCCTGGCAAAGTAAAGCATCAGTTTAAGAAGGGGCATAAAGAAAGTTTCCTATAAAATCAAGAATGCTTCCTACGTAAGTAGCAAACCAAACAGAGAGAGCAGTCTCTTAACTTTCCAAGTTTTTTATTTCTGCCTCATTTGCTGCTACCTTGGACTAACCAAAATCTCCATGTTTGTCTAATATAAACCCCCATATTTTTGCAAAACTCTTCAAGCCACAGTAGTTTAGCTCTACCACAATAATTTGACATTCTACTATAGCAAATATTACTATATGAAACAAAACACTGTATATTTAAGTAAAAAAAAAAATGAGGAGGAAATTATTTAATTTAATGTAGTCATTTCAATGTATTTGATAGAAGACAGGAGGCATATTTTTCACCAGTCAAAAAATAGCACAAGTCAAAGGCTACTTTGTTCACTGCATTTGCACCTCATGTGCCTGTTGGCTCTTCTGTACCCATAAATGCACTCCCAAAGCAGACTCCACAAAATCCTTCTGGTCTGGGACCTGAAGAACCTCACCCTGCCCCATAGCCCACATTGCCTGAGTGATGCCTGGGCAAATCATCTCTGGTATCACAGTAGCACAAGTGAATTACAAGCCAGCTCTGAGCTGCCTTGCATATCATTGCATAGCACTAAGCTGCCCGAGATAGGACCATGGTCATTGAAATGGAAAGAAAGACCTGGAGAACACCATCATGCCCAGCTGTAACTCCTGCTGGGAGAAATATCTCTTCTGGGGCATCGACTATAGGGACAGCCCAGGATGACAAAACTCCTTATTTGGGTTTTTCAGAGAACTGCTTGAAGTTAGGTGAGACAAACAGAAGGCAAAAGTGAGGTGTGTGGGGGAAAGGTCAGTGCATAAACCTTTTCCAAGGAAAAAAGAAGCCACTGTGCCTAGCAGAAATGTGGTTAGGTCTGAGGCTAGCAAAGGGTTCAGCTGAGAAACAAGGACAGCATAGATAAGCTGAGAAGCTTTCAGAAACAGGCCTTTTGGGCAAAGCAACCAACCTCCTACATTCAAAAGTCACCTGAAGACAGAAGATGCCTGGAAGAGCAAGCTTTCAGTACAGCCAGCTCACGTACAACCTCATTGTACAACCGGAATCGATACCAGAGAGGTTGGTTGACACAATGGGCTTCGGGGTTTGCCAAAGAGCCAGATGTTCCTTGCCGTGAGGGAATTGTCTTCCTCACCCTGGCATCTGGTTCCTGTAGCTGCCCGTAGAAGGGGACAGGCACATTGTGCAGAGGGGCAGGTGGCACGCTGCAATGGCTTTTTCAAATAATTTCCAAGAAGAAGTATTACAACAATTTTTGGCTGAAACTATACAGATAAACACTGTGAACAAATTCTGTGAGCGTGGCTTAGGGAATCACTGAGATTAGTATTTATCTCTTGGTATTTCAGAGTGCTGGGGTAGATGATTTCAGGAATGAAGGATTATTTGGCAATAAAGTCCTGTTTCTGGGGCTGTGCAAAGAGCAGATCCTTAAGTGAGCAGGCAGGCAGGCGATGAGTTATCCTGTGCCCACTCACACTGATTCATACCCTAAGGGCAGAACACCAAGCTATTGCTAACCTTCCTGCAGGGTTGGACATTTCAAAAACTACATAAGAACAAGTGAAGGGCTTCAAAAATAAGGCAGAAAAATAGTGATTCTCTTCATACTCCATTCAAGCAATAAACAAAATGTTTGTGTTAGAGGCTGTTGCAAATCTAGCATCTCAGTTGTGTGCTGGGGTCAGACTGCTGCCTTCATAAATCTCTGTGGGGTCCTTCCCCGAGGAGGGCATTTTCCAGGAGAGAAAAGCAGTGTGAGCACAGGAACCAAGGCTCCAGGTGCAAAGCCCTTCCTGATGGGGGAGGGTTGTCTGTTGCAGGTCCCCACGGGACTGCAGAAGTTACACCAGCCTCAGTGCTCCCCATCCTGGGTCCGAGGATTTCCAGCCAGTCCTCCGTACCTTTCCTGGCTGCTGCTCCCCCACCGTCCCACTTTTGCCCTTGCTGATCTCCCTGGAGCTCAGAAGAAGCAATGGGAAGGTCTTAAGAAGAGAAGTCTGGAAAAATCAGGAATGCTTCCTAAAACCCTGGCTTGTGTGACATCCATCTGCTCAGAGCACACATTAGTGGGTTGTTTCTTCTAAATTGAAAGCTGTGATAAACTCAGCTGCTGTCGGCTCTGTCACCATCTTTATCCTCCGGAGTTAATTGGCCGAGATGAAAGGGGCTATTCCCACCTCACTGATAACTCCCGGCCTGCGTGCTGGGGCAGAGCTCTGCATCCTACTGTAACAGATCCTGGGCCTTCTTGATTTTCCCAGAGCTGCCGAGGGAGCAGGGAAGGGGTGCGAGTGGCACTGGGCATCCTCGGATTGCAGCTTGGACCACACGTGGTGGCCCTGCTGGGCTCCCGAGCACTGCTGGCAGAATCACGGAGCAGCCTGGGAGACGTCTGAGCCACCAACACCAGCAATTAAATGTAATTATCCAGGGGGAGTGTGTGTTACATGGAAACACAGTCCTGCCATGAGTGTTGATCTTCAGAGGTAAACACAGAGCTGAGTGGGGATATAAAAGTCAACTCTCTTTGAATTTTTTTATTATTTTTTTTTTCCACACAGGCCTGCTCACTGTTACAGAGCTGAGCCTTAAGGGGTTGATTTCTTTACAGAGACAGCATTCAGGTGTCTGAGTTTCACCCCACTGCCCACCAGATGCCATAGTGGGACGACAACCTGGCCATGTCCTCTGTACAGAATGACCTCAGCAAATCCTACCCATGGGGGGACCGGTGAGACACTGCCATGAGGAAGTGAGAAACCTCAGGAGCTCTCAGTGTGGAGGAAATTAGGGTGGAGAAGGTGAGGTGAGCATCCAAAGAATGGGTGAAGATGGGCCCTGAAAACTGGGAGGTCCCCATTTTATGGTTTCTGTGTGGTTTCAGTCACCTTGAGTGGGACTGAGCAGGAAAGGTAAAACAATGACCTAGATAACATTGTCGGGTAAAACAAAGGACAAGATGTTTGTTGGGGAGTAGCTCCTGGCTGGCTCCACTCAGGCTGCAAAGAGTTTACTCTTCTCAAAACCAAATCTGAGATTAAGAAGATCTCAAACATTAAAGGACCCCAGGGCCCAGCCAGGGTTTGGGAAGGAGGGGAGTGGAGAGGCTGTGGAGCCATGCCCGCTGAGGAGAGCTGCCACATCTTTGAAATAAGTAAAAATGGCTTTACTTGGATGGGGCTGGTTTGATGTTAATCTACCACATGTCAAGGCCCACTGTGCCTTCAGGTGGAAGGGGCCACAGGGCACAAAATCCCAGACAGATGTGCCAGAGCCACCTGGGGGAACTGTTCCTCTGTTTGGAGGGACCACTGTGCCACCTCCTGTTGGATCTCACGTGCTGGACAGCATGCAACACATCAAAAGAGGTGCCAACACCTCCTCACCCTGAAAAGGAGCACCTGGGGAAGGAAAAGAGTTGCGAGGAAAAAATTTTGAAAAACATCTCCCTTTGGGTTGAGGAAATTTTGGTGGCATCAGGCAAGATTTTCAAAAGTGGCTTGGAAATGTAAAAAAAAAAAAAAAAAGGAGCCATGGGTTTGTGCCAAAGTTTCCTGAAGTTGCCAGGGAAATGACCTTGGGTCTGTCCCAATCAGGATTGAAGAGGATGGTGCATTATATAAGCTCAACTTTATATTAAAAATGCCTCAGGACACTGGGACTTTTACATATCAGGCAGAGTACTTGGTGAGAGGCTTTGAGGTGGGAACTGCAGCCCTTTATTTTTCTGAGCATCACAGAAATGTATCAAGGCTGTAGGGAACATTAATATATTTTATTGGACAAGCCACTAGAGCTGGAAACAGCTTGTCAGATGTTGGGCACACAAAAGCTTCCAGAATAAAAGCAAAGAAACTTAAAAGCTTTTATAAAGTTCCCAGAAATTTCCCATTTGTGCCAACAACACCTTAAATAAACCATCAAAAGTAGCCAGACAAAAACTAAAAATATTCACAGAAGCCAAAGAAGTTCTGTAAGTGTGGATCAGCTTTGGACAAATTATAGCTGCTTTGCTTGAAAGGCAAAATTTTTTCCTACACAATAAAAAATCCTCCTTTTTTTTCTAATTTTCTATCAAGACATGAAAATTTAATGAAGAGATTGATTGAAAACCAGCCAGGTTCGACACAGATGGAACTCTGACCTAAGCAGTTTTTATTGATTCAAAGCTCTGATTTTCTTCTAAAAATAGCACTCTAGGAAAACCCTGTGGATTGGCAGGGTATCCTTGTGGTTGGTGGGAGGGCCTGAGCTATCCAGGTATCTTGAATGAGCAAAACCTGACGGTGAGAGAAACATTAATATTATGAATGAACCTGAACTGGAGCATTCCAGCTCTGGAGCCTCATCCCATTTGGTGTTTGAGCCTCTTCAGTGTCCAGGACCAGACAGCTCATAAGGCTGAAGCTCTTCCAGTCACTGGACTTGGATTTCTGAGAAATTCAGTTGAAAAGACAAGTCAATTCTAAGCAAAAGAGAGTATTTCTCATTTTCTGCATCCTGCTTCCCTTGTTTTGTGAGTTGTAAGGAAGATTAGACAATTTCCTGTGAACTTGTGCAGCTGAAGAGTTGCCTGATCACTTATTTCCCAAGCACTTGCTGCCTGCTTTGCTTGTCTAGAAGGCATTAAAAAATAAGAGTTTTTGCCAAGCAAGAGGTTGGATATTACTTTGACATTTCTTATTCATATTCAAAATCTGCCATGTTGGGGTCAAGCTGTAGGGTTTATCCCTGCATCTCCTGTCATTCTGGACACTTCTCCATCAGAAGAAAAGGAGGATATTAAAAGCAAAGTCCACAGGTTGTGCTTCTTGTTTGCTCTGCAGAACGAATTTCAAGTGAGGCTGACATCACAGTATGACCATAGGCACGGAGGAAAGACTCCATGCTCCATAGGCCAGGATTGAAATGAGGACTGCAGAGCAGCTTCTCCCTCTCTTTGGGCTCCTTATTGAGTGAGGTTTCTGTCAAAGGCACAACCCCCCAGCCCCTTGCAACGTCAGACATTTGTTTAAGTCATGGCGGCTGCCAGAAGATAATAGCTGTCAGTGTAAAATTACAAATCATTCTGCATAATGCCATGCTGATTACCATGAAAGCAGTGGCAGCATTTGAATTTTGCTCCTTTTTTTTATTTTTTGCCTTTGTTGCTCAAGGCAGCAGCCTCACCAAGGCAGCATTTTGTGCTCAGGTCTGCGTGGCTGGCCTGACATCACTTCTGCATCGCTCTTCTGCCATTTGACAATGAGGTTCAGCAGGTACCTTAGGGCAGGTGAATGATCCTACAGCAAAGCATCCTTGTGAAAAGGGCTCCTGCTCGCATTCCCTTCAGCGACAGCACAGGTGAAGCAGTTTTCACCTTCCTTTTCATGGAAAGCCCAGAGAAGGGAAGCACAAAAGCCTGAGGTCACTTGCCCTTGCCTGCGTTCACAACACAAGAGGCAAAAAAGGACTTTGCACTTGGATGTCTGGAGCCATGGGGAGTGGCACACCCAGCCACTCACCCGGGGATCCCTCAGGTGCCTATGGCATGATGCTGCCATCCAGCAGAGCTAACATCCACCACCTCAAGTGTTTACCTGCAGTATTGCTCCGTAGTCGTGGCTACCCTTCCCGCAAAACCTGATTTAGATTGTTCAAGATGAGCTCAGGTTAAACCATGACGTCATGTCATCGTGGTTTTGCAGCAGGAAGGTCCTGGAAATTTTGACCACGGGGATAATTAATGAGGGATGCTTGGGAAGGTGCTACTTTCTGATGAGCTTTTGTCCAAAGGGAATCCTCGGCTGAGAGAGAATATTTTGTAGTCGTAACAAAAGCTGGCACTTAATTCTACTTGATGTGAAGAAAAAAAGATCATTGTCAACATTTATTTCTCTCTGCTAGAGAATAAGAGACTGCTTGACTCAGGGACTTTGCTGTTTGGAGTCATCTGGATTAAAAAACAGTTAAGAGAGATCCAGAAATGAAGTATGACAAAGGGCGTAGTTATGAAAAAATAAGCAGAAGATGGGACAGTCTTTTCACCTTAGCCGCCAGTAAACCCAGTGAATCCAACCACAAACAAAACATATTTCATTGCCTCTCTCTGCCTGAACAGCCAGGGCTCCTGAAACCACCCCTCCTGCAAAAAGCAAGAGTCCCTGGGCCATCAGTGTAGTGCTTGGACAGCCAGATGTGCCTGTTGGCTCCACACCATGCCGTGCCTTGGTTAGAAAGGTTTTGCCAGAACATTGCGGAGCTGGAGGTGTTGTTCTTGCCCCATTTCATGCAGCTGGACTCTAACCCAAATTCATTATATATGTGCTCCACTCAGTAAAAATACACGTCTTATGGATGTCTCCTTCCTCCTGTCTGTAGCAATTTAGGTGGTAAAGCTGCAATTCATGTGGTGTGTTGATAAAATTCTGTCTTTGCTGCATACAGTGGTGCTGATGCAAGGCCGTGTCTGAAGGGAAAATACAGACAGGGGGTTTAGGGTGGTGCTCAGGAGCTTTGCTGATCCCCACTCCCAAAGATTCTTCTCAAAGAAGTCTGAAGGGTCTTTGTGAAGAGCCTGAAGATGGGGTTTTTGGACTCTGGGAGGGTCTATGGGTCACGAGAGCATGTGGAAAATGTGCCAAAAATGGGGTCCTGCAATAAATCAAAGGCATCAGGCCCTCAGAAGAGCTGACATGTTCCCCTCTGGATCCTACTCTGTGTAAAGTGGAATCCACCACTGGTTCACCATTGGGCTTCCCAAAGACTTAGAAAACCCTGTAAATGAAGCTTTCTGCCTTTTAACCCACCCCTGGAAATGCTGTCTTCCCTCTTTCTGGCACCACAGAGTTGCCAGCAGCGCCATTTCAGAGAGCAGAGAAGATACATTCGTCTTCTGTAACACCTGCAGTTTTTGCTTAGGTCAAGATGTGCTCATCTACCATTTTCTGGTGAATCACAAGCCAGAAAAAGATTCTGGATGCTTCAGAGAAGGGCTGCACGAAGCCCTCAGTCACCATGAGTCACTTCTCTGCCAAATGCTAATTTTGCATCAGAAGCGTGTTTTACTTTTGAGAGGACTTTTTTTCTTCTCTTTTTTTCTTCTCAGTTCAGTCATTTGAGGACACATCCTGCCTGGCAGGTGGTGAGCACCCAAAAATCCTGTGAAATTTGTGGGTGCCAGAGCTTCTTATGTGGGATTTGGGACTAGAGCTTCTTTGGCTGTTACTTAGTGTAGACATCCTGATTTCAGAGGAGCAACTTAATTTTATAGTCAGTACAGTGGTCTAAGCAGGATGCTAAAATATAATCAGAAAAGGTAAAGATTCATATAGCAAGGAGGAGAATTTCTTAGGGGGTCCTTGAAATCACATCTTTGTTTTCCTTTTTTGAACTACTTGCTGCCATCATACTTGAAAAAAATCTTGGCAGCAATGAGGATGTCAGGCAGGTTTTACGGCATTTTCAGGACTTTTTCCCAGTCCAAGCTTGTGTCCTCCTCCCTTTCTCTTTCTTCATTTCGTCAAGCTAAACCACATGAGTGTTAACTGCCACGGTAAATATGTGTCAATGAGTTTAAAGGAAGTAGAACAGTGGCACCATCACAAGCTTCTCTTTTCCTTGTGGATAAAACTTGGTAGGTCTTGTTGGATCCACATACACTGTGATGTTTAAATGCTTAAACATCAGCCCTCAGTGGGCAAAGCCTCTGGATACACACTGTAGAGGAAGATGAAGCTCACAGAGGACATCCCTCCTCAGAAATGGAGTCAGTGAGGATGCCAGAGACATGACCCTCTTCTCCAACAAACAGGATAGATGCTGCACCACAAGCAGCCACGTGGAAGTTTCTCTTCTTCCTTCCTTTCCCATCTAGTTGAAGGTTAGAGGTTTCCACTTAAGCGAGCAGAGGCTGCAGAGCAGAGAACTGCTGGAGCAGAGGCTGCAGATGGAGGACAACCCGCAGAGCCAAGCTGTGCTTGCTTGGTAAGGTAACGTGGAGCAGTGCCACTGGGGAACAGGAAGCCAAGGTGGAGAGAGAGGCAGGCAAAAAAAAAAGACAAAGAGGAAGCAGAATCCAGAAAATTCTTCGATGGCCCTCCCCTCCCACCGTGAGCATGATCACTGTACACTCACATGAACAGTTTAAGTACCTGCTAAAAAGCCCGAAGCACCAAAGAAAACACAGGCTGTATCCCAGAGGCAGCAGGAAGAATGAAGAGAGCTATCCACCCTCCTCCAGGAGGTGTGGGACATAACCTGGCACAAGGAAACCCACTCTGCTTCTTGCTTGAAGCATGCCCAAGTAATGTCTTCAGTGCTGAGACCCTGAGTGAGGGCTTCTAATGATTTGTTTGCATCTGGGATTGTCTCCCCTTGGAGCTCACATGTCTGTGTGCGGGGCTGGAGCTTGCTAGTGAGAGGTGAGAAAGCTCTATTAAATCATTAAGGCTCTCCCCTGAAGCACGGGGCCTGTGCTCTCCATCTGATAGAGACTGATACTGCAGTTTATCTCTGTCAGAAGTGCTGGGAACACTTAGCGTCTGTCTCTTAATCTCGTTGTTTTCTTAAAATACCACATCCTTGGGCTCTGCTGTCATTTCAGCAGAACAAGGGAAAGGCGAGGGGGAAATTGGACTTAATCAGCCCGGAGGAGGCGACCTGGTGGACACGGTGGGAGTGGTGGATGCTCCTTACCTCAGCTTCAGCGAGGCTTTGACGCTGTCTCCCGTGACACCCCCTGGACAAACGGCAGGTTAGAGGAGGGGATGGCGGGGGGGTGGAAAAGCAGCTGAATGTCTGGGTCCAGAGGGTTGTGCTTGGTGGCGTAAAGCTCACTCGGGGGAAAATGGTGCAGCCAGGGATTGACAGTGGAGCCCCCCAGTGCTGCCCCACGTCTCTGTTAAGGACCTCAAGGAGAGAATAGAGATCCATCCCCAGGGAATTCACAGATGATACAGGACCAGGTGACTTCCGGAGCTCTCTCCCTACCTCAGTCCTGCTGTGATTCTGATTATCTTTCTAACTTTTTTTCCAATGAGGAGATTGTGTTGCCTTCTAGGAATCACCATCCAAGATATGTGGCATCATCAGCCAAGATTCCCAGCGTGGGTAAACTGAGTCATATTCCCAGGGTTTCAAAGACAGATATTCAACAACCAGTACTAGCTTTGATCAGGTATTTCACTGCTCTTTCCCAAAGGGATGATATATTGATCATAATCTTTGGAGGA
The DNA here is from genome assembly GCA_013390105.1 of Tichodroma muraria. Classification (NCBI taxonomy): domain Eukaryota; kingdom Metazoa; phylum Chordata; class Aves; order Passeriformes; family Sittidae; genus Tichodroma; species Tichodroma muraria. The sequence goes on along the minus strand of WAAG01032133.1, from coordinate 123,216 downwards.
TTTCAGCAACTATGAGATTTTTTAATCCAGTGAACCAGAGCTGTGTTGCAGCTCCATGATATTAGCAGAGCCTTCCTGCATTACACCTTGCCTGTAAGTTTTATTTCAATAGGGGAAACCATTTGTTCCCTGCCACCTCCTGAGCTGGCCAGATTTTCACAAGTCTATTGCTAACCTGCTTTCTCTAATGAAAGCATCAATTCCCAGCAGCGATAGTTGTCATTAAATCAATAAGACACGTAACCCATTCTTCTGGTGCCTCACAAAAATGCTCAAGCAAATTGTTAACAAGATTTGCTAACGCTGGGGTCCCACAGTCCGGAAGTCTGCAAAAAAATAATGGTATTTGGCTCACAGAAGAACTTTTCTGGTTTGCTTTGTTCTCTGAAATATTTTAACCCTGTTTTCCCTACAATTTTTCAGTGTTTGAAACCTGTGGAACAACTTTGCTTGGGTGGAGGCTGTTCAGGCTGGAACAAAGCACTGACAGCAAATATCAAGGATAGTTTTCTGCAGGTAGTCAAACACTGCCTCAGAGTCTGTCAGTTCTTGGTTTGCCCAACAATTTATTTTCCCTCAGGAAAGCTCTAAACTAGAAATCCCTAAGGGGTTTCCTCCTTTCCCTGGGATCTATTTCTGATATGTTTCCTAAATCACTTGAATGTAAAACTATGGCCTCTTGTGGTCTCCCAACATTCTTCTGGGTGCTAAAAAACCCGTTCCTAGAAATCTGGAGGCTGCCTGATGTTTTAAGGATGAAGAGATAACCCAAAGGTTGGCAAGGTTGGCAGTTTTGCCTCCTGAATATTTCTGACATTATAGTGCAGCTGATGTGGCTTTTCTCCCAGGCACTGGGCACAGCATATGCTGACAAAGGAGTGTTTCTGTGGTAAGAACCAGCCTTTTTTACTGGTTTTACAGGGTTTTGGTGTTTGGGCCTGACCGTCTCCCTGAAAGACTTTTGTCCATGTTTGTGTGAGCATTGATACAGTGGGATCGAGGGCTGCAAAAATAAGGATCCTACTGCTGACCCTCTGGCTTGCAGACCATAATTAGTTTATGTCTGAAATGCATGGCAACAGCAAAACATACGAGGTGTGTCAGTTCAGAGAGGCAAGCAGGGAAGCAAGGATGGTGATGATGCTCGAGGAAGAAGAGAAATATAAAAGGCGTGAACAAGCTGCCAAGGGGGCCAGGAGTGCCCAAGAAGGAAGACACGGGGAATCAAGCTGATTATGAAGAAGCAGAGGCTGTGCTTCAGAGCAGAAAGGGGAGCAGCACAGAGAGACATGAAGGAGCAGGACTGACAGGGAGATGGATCGGATGGGCAAGCCGTGGATTGAAGGCGAAGGCACAAAAGGGCGAGGACAGATACGCACGGCTTTGCAATTAGCAGCTGTGATTTATGGTGGCTTCTTTGTCTTATCACCCTCCCCTGGCAGATGTCCCGCCAGCAGGGGCAGTCGAGGGGTATCTAGGGAGGGGACAGAGGGGGTTTTAAATAGTCAGACCAACGGAGAGGTATGGAAGGGACTTTCTAGTAATCTGTACAGCCTACCCAGGCAATTCTCATTAGCAACATCTAAATTAAATAGTAGCTGAACTTTCTGCAATAATTTTAGGAAATTTCTTCTCCATTTATCCCAACATCTGGACTTCTCACAGCAGGTTTCTGTTCCCTCAGACAGAGCCTGAACACTCAAAGCTGGTTTGGGCTTCAGCTGATGGCTGGTGAGGGGCTGTGGGGGAGTTAAATGGGAGTGAAGGTGACACAGAGGAAAAACGTCCTTTGCTGGTACAAATCTGCTGCACTGCTCCCCGATCCTTTCTCCTCATCCTGATCATCCCCTTTCCTCTGCACACACACACAAATTTCTGTCCTATCCCTGTGCCACAGCTCGTAGCATTGTGACTGTATGCAAGGTAAGACTGTGAGGCTGATGGAGAAGCTCCAAACCAGGAGGAGGGCTTAGATATTTCACTTTGATTTATTTTCAGTTAGTTGTCTATACTTCTGCGAGATGAACACTGTCAGTAGGGAGCAACGGGCTAATCCTAACCTGGGGCTGCCCCAAAGGGAGCTCTGTCCCTGCCAGTCCCTGCCACAGAGGAAGGGGCATCTGAAGGAGGAGCTGGGGCTGCACAGGAGGAGGAACAGGAGACAAATGGTGAGTTTGGGAAGGGAGGGGTGCACTCCCTTGGGAGCAGAGGTCAGAGAGGCTCCAGCATTCAGAGGGAACCAGCTGCAGCCACAGCAAAGGCAAGTGGTGGGGCAGGAGGGGTGCACGGGTGACCACAAGCTCCTCTGCTGGGTGTCCCTCGGGGAGTGAGTCAGGACAAGTGGGCTCACTCTTTCCTGTAGTTGGGGCCGAGGGTGTTTACCCTGTCTGCTTGGGCAGCTCAAGCACAGGCACCCTTTGTAGCCCTGCAGGAATCCACCTGCACCTCCAGGCTGATGGGCCTCATGCCCAGGGCACCTCGGGACTCGTGTCCTACTCAGGGGAACCAAGAAATAAAGCTCCTGGTATTGACTGTGTTAATAATGACACCATAGACATTTATATAGAGGCAACTACGTGGGTACACTAACTTTGCTTCACTGTTCAATAGCTCCAGGAAAGCCGGTGTTTGGAATGAGCACACTTCGGTAAATCACTCCCAAACACCAAATTTTTTTGGCCTGGCCTAGAAATGAGACTAAATGTGCTTTTTTTTCTCCCTTAATCCGCTTTTGAAATTTCTGTTGCTGTTTTTCTCTTATCTGCAGGTCCTTTAGATGAGCTGCAGATCCCTGCTTGTCCAGCTTGACTGCTTTTTCTTGACATCCCACACTCTTCCCAGTATTCCTTGGAGGCTGTAGCAGCTCCCGTGCCCTTAGAGGAGCTCAGGAGGAGCTTTGCCTGGGAAATGGGGATTTGTTGCCTCTTTGGCTGAGCAAAAGCACAAGCTGTGGTAGTAAAGCATTAAATCTCCTCTGGCATTTTGTGTAAGAGACACAACCCTGAGATTTTCTATCTGGTCTGGGGAATGGGCATCCCTGTTTTTCCTCTAAGGGAATCTCTGAATGGCGATTTAGAAACGCAAGTCAGGTGAAATACAGGTATCCCCATTTCCAGAGGCAGCTTTTAAAAGAGTCACAATACCCAAAAGAGGTGCAAACAGCTGCAGGGGACAGTGTCCCAGGCTTGCTTCTGACAAGAGCTCATCCCTGTGCTTGGAGGTAACTTCTCCTCCCGGCTGGGTCCTGCTTCCCCCCTGGAGCCAGGAGCCTGCAGCAGACTCTTGAGAAGATGCCTTGTTAGAGGTGCCTCAGTCAAGCATCCATGGATCTCAAATTTGGAAGGAAAAGTGAAGTAAGTCCATTTTTATCCTGGAAAGCAGAGGTTACTGGCCCTGCCTGGCTCAGTGGGGTGCTTCCAGCTCTCCAGAGGAGAGCTGGGGTTTGCCCATTGCCTGCTTGGAGCAGTTTTGACAAGTTTAGGAGGGAGAGAAACACCGGGAGAAAGGATGGGAATAAATAAAATAAAGACAGGAGAGAGAGAAATTCTTCATGTTAATACTCACTGCCCACCTGCAGAAAGGGAAAGAAACATGCTCGGGTGTTTGTTGCCCTTTCAAAAACACATAGAAATGAAAATGCATAAATTGTTTAAAAAAACAGCACCTGCCAAACTGAAGGGGGGAACAAGGAGGAGGGTAGAAAAGAAGACATCCGTTGGAGGGAGGGTGGCAAATATTTTGATTGAAAAATGTCAACAAGCTCTCCTAGAAGCAACAACAAGCAGCAGTGATTGTGTTTGTACTAAACAAGCCCTTCTTCCTGATGTAGAAAATTGATTTTATTTTTCCTATACGCAAGCCAAATAAAACCCCCCAGACATCCCAGCTCCATCCACTGAACTCCCCAGAAAACTTTGGGTTGCAGAGAGGAGAAAATAAGGGAAAAACCCTCAGGCACAAAATATGACAGCAAAGTTCAGATCCCAATTGACCTAAAAATAGCCCTGGGGGCTGGACTCTGTGTTAGCAATGACGTTTCAGTGGAGAAGCTCTTCCTGCACATCCTGGCTCATAGCTCAGATCCAGGCACAGAAAGAGATTTTTGAATTGCTTGGGAAAATGAGATTGTTGACCTGTTTGCTTGCAGTTTTAGTGCCTTGCCAATGACTTCTAGGTTTTTTTTATTCCCTAATCCTATGTGAGCATTGTAGGCCAAGAGAGACATAATCCAGACTCTTGAATGAATCTCGCAGAGTTTTGTTCTTAGACAGAAAATGAATTAGGTTAAGCAGGGATTAGAGGAGGCATACCACATGCCCGCTTGACCCCACGCAATCGCAATTGTTTATGTGTGAGCTGGAGGAAAAATTGGTTTGGGAGAAAGAGTAGGTGTAAAAAATTAATGGGTTTTCCANGGGTGGGAAGTAAATAAAAAGTAAGCTTGGAGGGTTGGCACTTCCCGTGGTACTGAATAGCCCTGGAGGTATGGGGGGAAATATATCTACGATGGAGACTGTATCCATGGAAAGATGGAGGCTCAGTGGCTGTGGATAACTCTGGGAATATTGAGACAAAGCTTCCCTTAGCTAACAAGGCTGGAAAGGGAGGAGATACCTTCAGACAGCAAAGATCAGGAAGATTCAGGTGGTGTTTCACAAACTGCAGCAGTGGGTGGTCATGGCCTGTGGGTTATCTTCCTGTACCCTGGCATTTCTCTGGCCCTGTGAGGCCAGATCCTGCCCTGCCTGCCATGCTGGAGCCGGGCTTGCTGAGCATGGAGCACAATGCCTGCTTTCTGGATTTGCTATTTTAAGCAGCTTCCGTCAGAGGTGAGGAGTTGAAAGTTGCCATGCCGACAGGGAAATTTCAGGCCCTAAAATAGTCAAAACTTGCTCCTGCATCATGTGAGTGTGTGTGTGTGCTTCCTGTGAGGGAGTTGAGGACCCAGCTAGGAGGGCACAGGGAGGCTGTAAGGATCCTTCTTGTGCAGGGAGGGAAACCATCCTCTTGAGAAAACATCTGTAGGATGCTATCCATCTCCTTTCCTATACCTATAGGCTATTTGGATAAATTAAGCAGCAGCGGGCAACAGACTGCATCAGCAATGGGGGGATCTTAATGATCATTGTTTTAAAAACAGTGATTCTTCCAGTTTTCACTGTTGCTGCCACTGCTAGAGGTCTTAGGCACTGGATCTTGATAAGAAATCCAGTCCTCAGGGGGAGACACAGAGAAGAGGGAAATGAAAAGGATGGTTTTTAAGAGGGAATATGTATTTCTCAAGGAGTTCTTGCAATGTGCTTGTGGCGCATTAGTGGTCCCTCAGGATGTAAAAGATTTGCAGCTGTGTGCTGGAGAGACCCAAAGGCTGCACCAAGCACCCAGCTGCCTCCTGTCGATGGGGGGGCTGAAGTCTCCTGACATGCAGGGCTAAATGGGCTTGGGTTTGCCTTTTTCCTGTTTCAATCACGTTTCCCCAAAAATTCCCAAATGTGGATTTCTTTTGTACGTTTGTTAAAACTGGAGTAGACCCTGCAGAACTGCCCAAGCTCTTCAAACCCATGACACAGATCTGCCAATGGTTAGGGGGCATTTTTGTCCCTTGTACATGCTTGGGTGAGGTTATTCTCCAGTCTCACAGAAGCACAAACACAAATGCTGTTTAAACACCCCCAAATGAGGAGAAAATCTATTCTCTACCCATGCCCTCATAAGTGAACCCCAGCAGAGCCCACGAAGCTCCTCGCTGCTTTTTGGCAGGGAGAAATCACAGCTCACCTCCCTTTTCCCACATTCTGCCTTTTTTTTCCCTCCCTTCCTCGCTCCTGTTGTTTTTCCCTGCTCGCCCCTCCAGCCAGTTGTCGCTTCGCAGTCCACGCTTACGAATGTAATTTCTTCTGATGTATGAATATTTCACAAGCACTCCTTCCCCGGGGATGCTGCCTGTGAGGAGGAGGCAGCCTCTGCGGGGATGGAAACGGTAGCAAACGACAATCTTAATGAAAGATCTCTTCTCCAAGGGCATCTCTGCAGAAGAGAACACCATCCTGCAGGAGCTCCCAGCTCGCCAGAGCACGCCCTGCTCTCCAGCTGCTTGAATTGCCTTTGGCCATGGGTGGTGGATGTACAGAAAAATAGAGCTCGGTCTTTTCCCAGGATATGTGGTTTGGTAGGCTTGGAGGGTCTTAGGGTGCTCTGGTGTAAGCTCCTCATAAAACTGTTGGAAATATCTTCTCTTCTATAGATGCACAATGGCATAACCCAGAGAGTGACATGGTGCTTTGGGTGAAATATTTCCCAGTGTCTGGACAGAGGAAATTCATCACATAATTCCATCCATCCTGATACACATAAGATAATCAAAATATGTATCTATTGCAAACGACAAATTAAGCATCTTCACTGAAACATGCACATGGGCCCGTGTTTCCCTGCACCACCACATCTCCATCCCCTCCCAATCTCCTTGACTCTCCCTTCTACACCTTCAGGCCACCAAGGGGGGCTGGCACCCAACGGATGTGTTTTCCCAGACACTTGTGACCTCCAGACCCATCCAAAGTTTTTCCAGCAAGGTCTCCTCCTCTCTGGATCTCCACTCACTTCATTTCAGCTTTCTGTGACCCATCAAGACTCAGAATGGTACACAAATATTGATTGGTGTAGACAATATTTATATCACATATATATATATATATGCAATATACAACTGACCCCATCAATATGCGTACATCTGTGTGTATATATCGTACCGTATGTAGAGAGCTGCCTTATAGACGTCTGTCTCTCTCAGATATCGGGATGATTCATCTCAGGTAAATGCCTTTGCTGCCGATGGGAGCAGCGAGCGCCGCCCATCCCGCGCAGCGGCCCCGGTGCCGTCCGTCTCTCCGACAGTGGGTGGCACTGTGCAATCAAAATAGCTTCGCTTTCCCTTCATTCCACTGCCTTCATCTTCCAGCCCGCTGGGGTTTGAGCCCTGCGGTTCTGGAGGGACAAGGGGGGTCAGTACCGACAGCATCTCAAAGCTGAGGTTCATAGGATATGAACTCCAGCTGGGAGCTGGAGGATGCTTCCTTATGAAAACCAGAAATGGTAAAGTTACTCCAAAAGGCTGAGCTTGGTTTGAGCTATGTTCTTCATTACTTCTACTATTTAAGGAACAGTAAGTATTTATTAGGATAAATCAAGTAAGATTGCTGCTTTCTCACGTTTTTTTCCTTGAAAAAATGCGGAGAATAATTTCTAGTCTACTTTTCCAGGATGATGTTGTTATTTTGTGACACTCCCTCTCTTATGTACAACTTCAAAATATTGAGACTCAGTGTCGTGACTTGCTCCTGATAAGAAGACATGTGGAACTTGATTGGCATCTGTTGCAATAATTTTCATTTGTGTTTCACTTCTGTTAGAGATGCAAGAAAAGTACCTGAGCCTGACTTTCATCTGCCCTAGTATCTCTCATCAGCAAGCTCTCCCTAATTAACTCCCATTACAAAAATTCTGCCAAATTGAATGGATCTCAAGTGAACAACAATAAGACGGTGTGGTCGTCCACAGTGTGGACACTGTGAGTCCCCGAGCAGTGGCACAGTCAGGTTTATCATGAGGAGAAAGGACATAGAAATGTTTGCCCAGATTGCTGGGCTCACCAGCAATCTACAGATTCTATAGTGTCTATGCATCAGTCATGTCTACACCCCGATGTAGGGTAGCTCCAGCAAGGTTCATCTTAGTGGGACAGGAGGGGAAAACAAGAAGCTCTTGTCCCAGGGGAGGTGCATGGGTGTGAGAAAACACCAGTTTCCCCGAGGCACACTGACTTCGCACACAGCAGCATCTGAACGGGCAAAGACCTCAACACAATGTCAGCCCCTCTGCTCCCTCTCGCAGAGGATCTGGGGCTCAGGGGTATGAACCACATGGGCCAGACCTTCACCCTCTCCTTCACAGCATCTCCTCTGCTTGGGTGGGCAGTGCAATAGCAGGGGAGCACTGGGTGACAACACCTGCTGCTGTGGTTGCTGTCCATATGGTTATGGGTTTTGTACATGCTGGTGGAAAAGCCAAAATCTGCACTGGTAGTGAAATCTGTGAGGTTTTATGGAAAATCAGGCAGCTATGGTCCTGTCATCGGTGTCAGAGCTGGAGGTGTCTTGTAGTTTTCTAGAGTTCCTAGAGTTTTCCCCGAGATTCCCCTGCACCAGTCTCCCATCTTTCTTACTCCTTTGGGAGCAGAAGCTCATCTCCCAAGATCTGTCCCCACCGTCCCCTTCCCATACAACATGTGCCTCAGTTCCTCGTGCTTTGAGTGGCAAAATTAAGTTCTGCCTCTGCACCTGGGAAATGCCAATCTTTGCCCAGACCTGTGCCTGTCCAGTGCCCACACAGGCTGCAATGCTCAGGAAAGCCCAAGGCTGAAGCGCTTGGCTCAGACTTGCTCTCCCGGCTTTGCTCAACCATTGTGGCTGGTGTGGTGGAGACACAGCCTTGGCCTGAAGTCCTTGCTATCAACAGGATGCCCCTTATGAAATGATTTCTGCCAAGGTCATTTAATGAGGAGTGTTTTGCCTTGTTTTATCTCAGTCGGATGCCTCAGTGGGGCTGGTGGGAGGTTTGCTCCAGTGGAGCTGATGTCTCACCAGGAGCCAGAGGCTCTCAGAAGTGGCTTTTCTGAAATTAGTCTGCTTGTGACTCACAAACTTGTGTCTTGCTTTCAGATGGTAGAGAGAGATAGAGGAAGGAAGGGTAAATAGGCAGACTGGTGCAAGTTTCATTCCAGGCTCTGAAAATTGCTTTAGCTACATTAGAGATGTTGTTGGTGGGCTTTTCCTGCCTGTTCCTTCCCTCTGAGCAGAAAATGAGAGGATTTCACTTCCTCACCAGGACCAAAGCACAGTGCTAGGAAGGGGAAATGACTCCTCATGCTCATGTGCTGTGGGGGCCTGAGAAGCAGCACTGAGAAGTGTACAGGGCTCCATCACCAGGGCTGCTGGGTTTGCTCAGGAAACCTTCACCAAAATCTGCTTCATTTCCCACCAGCCTTCCCACATGCCTGAGATCTGGAGGAGGAAACTCTGCATGACGTAAGCAGCTGCAGGGAGGAGAAAGGAAGGAGCCAACAACAAGAAGCTGGGTAAAACTTCATGTGTCCCGTGTCCCTTCATGCTGGATACCTGCTTCACACATGGTGGGTGAAATGCTCCCAGGAAATGATTTCAGAATATGCACAAGGTTAAAAGAGAATTGTTGTTTTCCTGCTGGCTACCAGAGAGCCAAGAGTACAGCTACACATCTGGCTGCAACCGTTTAATTACTGGAAATTTGAATTATTGGAAATTTGAATTTCACTGGATGCATCCAGAAATAATGGCTGTATTTGCCAGTGAGGCTTCTGATACAGGGACAAGAGAATCTCCTAAGATTGGAGATGAAGATATCTCCTAAGATATTTGTGGGGTTTTCGCTTCTGGAATTGGTTTATCTGGTGTTAACAAAAATCTAGGCTATATTTAAAAGTTCCCTCCATTGCCATTAGAATTGTTTTCCATAGATTCCAGATCCTGGGGAAGGGCCCAGAGCTATGAATATGGTATTTCCTGTCTGGGAGTTGGACCCATGTACCCTAAGTATGTGTGTGTACCCTCAAACAAACTAACACATCCCTTCTTGTTTATCTAGTTCAGCCTCTTGTGAAATACTTCTACCAGATTCTGTGTGTTTTCAGCCCAATTGCTCTGAATTTAATTACCCAATCTTGCTAAAACTGTTTAAATGCAATTAGCCAATGCAATTATCCAATAATAGAATAAGTCCAAAAATTAAAAGCAGCAGAGAGAAAAAAAAAAAGGGAAGGACAAAAGAAAACAGAGGTATTTGCATCAGATTTTTTAAAATTAATTTTCCTATTTTACAGCATGGAGGGAACAACCTCTGCAGCTAGAAAAAGATTGGTTTCAAATTGGGAAATAAACAACCCCGCCTTATCACTAGAATTCATTCTTTGAAAACAGTCTTCTGTCTGAAAATGCCAGTGCAGGGAAGATTTTGTGCCATTTTCCCTGAGGTCCTCTTCAGGCCCCTGGAGGCATGGGAGACGGTGTTGCCTTGTTCCACATGAGCAGGAACAACAGTGGTCGATGTCCCGTGGAGAAAAACACATCCAGAACCTGCTGGAGCTGGCTGGTGATACTCTCAGGTGAAAGGTGCTTAATTGAAACATTTGGGGGTGAAGTGGGAACTTTGCTCCAGATGTGCAGGCAAGTGCTGTGTCATGCACAGCATTTGCATCTCAAAAGATTGCATCTCCCTTCATCCAAAACAGCCCTTCCAAGGACATCATATGGTCACTGGCTCAGCCTTCACTGAGAGGCCCTGAGGCTGAGGGCTACTGATCAGCTCAGTCTCTTTCTCTGCAGATTCCTCACCATTTTCTGCACCATGTGAACAACCACATTAAACATCCAGACACCAAATGAACACAGCTCAGTAGCAAAGGTTATAAGCCAGATTAACAAGTCAAGACTTAATTCTGTGTATTCACTTTTCATTCTTCATTTCACTAATTAAGCAAGAAACCTGGGCCATGAATTAGTATGATTAAAGCAAATTAAGCAGTGTAGAGTGCACCCTTAACTGTACAGCTCATGTAACTGTGCAGATCATAGGTTGCTCCATCTGTACTTGTTTGCTTAGCCCACTCTGGACAAAGTCCTAGTAGATTTTGAGCACTTAATTGTCAACTCTTCTTTTTTTATGGTTCACTGCTTGCAAGCCCACAGATTGGACAGACATCTAGAGACAAAGGGCCAAATCCTGCCCCATCCTGTCCCACCGGGAATGAACTGAGTCAACAAGACAGGCGACTGTGCTGCCAAGGGTGGGACACAGCAGTGCCCGGCCGCTCATGCTGCACTTTGGATTGAGCAGAAGTCAGAGGAAATTCCAGGGAGGAATTTCCTACCTCCTACCCTACCTTGCAAGACTCACCACAGTCACCTCCTCTCCCCATTAGCTTCCCCTTTTCAGCTCAGGCTGGATATCAAAATTTTTCTTCTGAAAAAAGAAAAATGTTTCTTTCTTCTCAAAATTTTCACTTTCTCTGTTTCCAGCTGGGAGCAAGGAGTGGCCAGTCTCCCATCACAGGACAAACAGTGATAATTTATCCTTGTGCACATCCTGGAGAACCCTTGCTGCTCCCCTGTCTTCCTGCTCAGTACCAGATCATTCAGGGAACAAGTACCACCCTGCCACCACTTGCATAAATGTGCTGCAGCACTGGGGGTATCTGAACCCTTCCTGGCAGCACACGTGGTCTCCTGGAGAAGAAATTATAAGAATACCATCATTTAATTCTGGGGAGGTAAACCAGAGAGACCAAAGTGACGTCTTCTCCCATCTCAGCCATTCATTTCCAGGTTGCACTGGGGTGAAAATGCCCATGAGGCTTTTGCAGGCAGATCTCTGACCTTTCCTTAGCTGAGCCCAGCTGAACATCTCCCTTCCTGCCCTGTTAGGAGCTGTGGCCCCTGCAAAGATAAGTCAGGATTTGGGATGGATGGGCAAACCTCCAAACACCAGCAATTTTCTGAGCCCCAAGGGTGTAGGTGAAGCAGTGCATCTGCTGGCTTGAAGTGCATATTGTTACTGGAATTTGGGATGCCTTTTGGATTAAACATCATGCAGCACTCACAAGGCTCCACTTAGCTGACATGTCTGAGCTCTGCCTGAAAATCTGATCTCCCTGTCATTACTCCTAAAGCTGTCTTTGCCTCTCCTTCTTTCTTTTCTGATTCTTTTCATCCTGGCCAGTTGTAACACGCACCTCTCTGTTATGTTCTTCAGATGCACTGCTCTGATTTTACTTGAACTAAATAATACTCTGTGCTCTTTCCTCCCCCTTTCCCAGAACTGTCCCTTCCCCCAAATTCCTGGTGCAGGCAGTTTGTTTTCTATGGTTTTGCCTCAGCTAAGTTTGGTTATTAAATGTGCTTTCCTCTTTCCATGGAGACTCCTGGTCCAGCCTCTGAGATGCTTTTCCAACACATGAAGTGTTTCCATGTCCTTCCTCCACTCCAAGAAGATTTCGTTGTATCCTTAAGAAGGTAGCAGTAACCTAGGACATCCCTATTTCTGTCCCATTTTCTAAGGACACAGGGTTCAGTTAAGAGTACTATGTGTGGGCACAATTGCTGATTCCCTCACAACTTGAACCCATCAACCAAATTTAATGAAGGTGGGCAGAGGGTCAGAGGGCTCAGACTTCAGATTCTTCATATTCATTAATATGTCTGAGTGAGCAGACAAGGAAGGTGTTCTCTGTTGCCTAACCAAAAGGCAGACTAAACACTGATTTTTTGGGCTAAAAACTCAAAAATATGATCCAAGGGTTCCAGTACCAAAGACAAATTAAGAGCATGCACTTACTTATTTTTATTTCAAACCTCATGCTTTTGAAACCACAAAGTCTCATGATTTTGGAGGGACCTGACTCATGACTTTTAAACCCTTGGGTATGGAAGCGATCATGTTGGAGTCTCCTTGAAGCCAGGAGTAGTTAACAGACCATCTCAACCCCCGGAGGGTAGAGCCTCACCTCCTCCTTCCTGCTGGTTCCCTGCCATGCCATTCCTAGAGGCAGTGAAGTGATGCTCCCAGCCTGGAGCTGTGGCTGTGCTATTGCATCCGAATACGTGAGGCAGGTGCCAGAGGGGACAGCATGGGACAAAGCAGATGAAAGAGCTGGGTGTACTGGGTAACCCTGGGCATGTCTCTTTACCTCCCTCTGCCTCCGCTTCTCGACTCATCCCACAGAAACCCTTGATGGGGCGGGGGTTTCCCTGATGTGTCTGTACAGCACCTACTACTACAGGGTTTCCACCAGGCTGAGCGTGCAGGGAGGGAGTATACCACGTCCTAAAACAAAATAGTTATGGACACAACAATCTCACAAGATCGTCTTCACCTTAGAGAGCAAAGGGGACAGCCTGCCTTGTGGGAGTCATTGCTCTGGGGCTTTGCTCATTGGATGGGTTCCCCTTGGCTGGGGTTTGTCTCACAGGCACTCATCCCAAACAACATCGAGGAGATAAAAAGCTAAGGCAGGGTAAGAGAAAGAAATATAAGAGCAGGCAGGAAATGAAGGCAGAAGCTGGGACAGAAAAAGCAGGAGACAACTTTCAGGTTTGCCAGAACAGGTAGTTGCTGATTCAGGGCAATGTATTCCTACTGGAAGATCGAAAGGCTCCCTAGCTCCAGCTTCCTGTGTGCACAGCCCCTGCACAAGCAGCCAGCCTGGAGAGGGTCAGCACTGCTCCCCGCTGAGAAGCACAGCTGAGAACGGCCACGTTTGCTACCTACAGTTCCCACACGAAAAACCCCCTCAGCTGTAACCCAGCTCCTGCCTCCTTGCAGACAGCTATTTACAGGATTTCAATGGGTAGGGCCAAAACGACTCCATGTCCAGCACTGCCACTGCCAAAGGAAGGAGGCAGGGGTCTTTGCAAAGGGCTTTAATAATCTCTCTGTTGCTCTGGCTGGCAGTTTTCGGCATGCATCCCACATTCTTCAGCAGCCCTTTCCTTAGCAATGAATAGGCTTTTAGCACGCTCTCATAATGGTTTCTTTTCCTGTGGCACTCAGAAAAAACTTTCAGTCTGCTCCAGCAGCTGCCTCTGCTGCCTCTCCTTAACCAGCAGAAAGATGTGTGGCTCTGCTCAGCATATCCTCTACTGCTAATAGAGCCACTCTGTCACCTCTGAAAAAAGGTGGCGTGTGAGCAAGGGGTGGAGGGTGGCTTTGCCTCTCTTCACTTTTCTCAAAGCTCCTTTGCATGCTGGGGGTAACAAGGCTGAGTTAGGAGCTCCTCACCCGCCCCCAAGAAGTACACGTGTCCCATAGATCAGCAGCCCTGGTGCAGGATCAGGGGCTTCACCCTGGGGCTGACTCCCTGCTCTGTGGCTGCACCGTGCCAGAGGAGAATTGCACTCCCTGATGCAGGAGGTCTTGGCTCTGACCTCAGGCAGGTGGAAAGTTCACACTCCTCCTGCCTTGTTTTTCTCATCTTAATTCCCAGCTGGGCTATTGCTCCAAAACCTGCAGTAACAGGACTGCTACACAGCCACAGTGGTGTGTAATCTACTCCGCACAGGTATGTTGTTTGTTTTGTTTTGCCTGGTTTTGATAATGATGCTGCTTCATTAGGGAGCTGAAATTGCTTCAGTTCAGGTGAGTAAAAGGGCCTTTGCAGCTCCCAGCAGGTATCTCACATACCTACAATAGCCTAGGCAGCTTTGAAAAGTGTACAGTAGATAAAGTAAGCTCAGATCCTCAAAAGCTTTGAGATCACTGAGGACTACAAGCCCCAGAAAAACATCAGGTAACTATGTACTTGCCTAGGTCCAGCTAAGAAATGTGTCTGAAACTGTTCACTTTAGCAGCAAAAAGCTCATTTTCCATGATGCAAACATGTTGGGAGGAAAGGGAGAGAGCAGTAATGCAACACCCTGCTGCTGTGACTTCGAAGACTTTGAGGTTGTTTTCATATGCAGACTCGTCACACACGTTCCTGTGTTTCTCCTTTCTTTTGAGTATGCATTTACCATTTTCCTTACATATATGTGACTGTCCTGTATTTCCACATATTTTTATGGCTCTTTTCAGGATTAAAGAGAAAACATGCATCAGCCCTTTCTCTCCTATCAGGAGAACTATTTTGTGAATCACACGGAGAATTGGAACGAAAGCAGACATAAAGGTAAGTTTTAGTTGGGTACATTGGCACATGATCTGGGAGATGTGTCTCTACTTGATTCCATCCACCCATCCCTCATTTACAGCACTTGATTCCAACATGCAATTCCACTGAATATTTTCCTGAAGGGTGGAAATCTCACAGGAAGTGTATTTCTGCGAGTTTCACAAAAATAAGCATGTTGGCTGAAGAGAAACCTCCACTGGGGAGCTGCCTGAGATTACCTCTGAGAAGAAATTCAAGGACTAACAGCCTCAGAGACCTAGAATGTCAAATTCCCTTCCTCATGGAGGAGAAAATTGCACTTGGTGGCTGAACAGCAGCCTTGGAGAACAGAGGCAAAAGGCTGTAACACTTTCTTAAATCTGTATCTCACAGACTGTAGCAAACATGGAGATTTTTAGTGGATGCAGTGCTTGTAGCTACCTGTCTCCACCAGGTGAGGGGCAGAGGGTGACAGAAGCACGCAGTGAGCTCTGCAGAGGACTAACCACTTCTCTGGAAAAGAGATGACGGGGTTAAAAGACACAGCAGATAGATTTCCAGGTGGAAAATTAATGGAAGGCTTTTAAATCAAAGGACCACCTGGAAATATCTGAGTTGCAGATTGTTGGACACTTGGAAAGCATTCTCTGAAAATACCACATTCTTGCTTTGCTTAACCTTATGTTCTTTCCCAGTTACTTCTCAGAGATGTGTAACTGGCTCCCACAGCTCCTTGGTGTGGCCACTGTCACATCCTTCAGGGAGCTGGGGGCATGGGAAGAGCCTCACAGTGGGCAAAGGGCAGCTGCCTGGTCCCCTATGTTCCTTGGCAGAATCTTTGTCATTCCTGTTCGCTGTCATCCCAGTTTACTGTCACCCATAATCAGGGATACAGTATTCACTGTCACACTGTAATCAGGGATCAAATACGTAAGGATAGAGATTCCCATTGTTGCTTCTAGCCACTGAATCACAATCAACGTTGGGAAATTGCTCACACTTTTTTTTCTCCCCCAGTGTAGCTTTTTACAGCATATTCCATACAATCAATGTAAATCAATGCACGATCTGCTTGTGTGTGGATGCCAGGCAAACCCTCAGATGCCCAACTTGCCCACCTCCTGCCAGTGACAAGGCACTTTATCAACCCACTACCATTGGAGAAATCAGCAGGCACTTGGGGCATTTTCAAGCTCTTCATTCGAGCATGCTTCCCCTGGCTGAGAAGCTCCAGGCGCTCTCCTCGCTTCTTTGGTAGCAAAGCTTCACTGAAAGGGGAGATCACAGATGTTTTCAGATCAGCCCGGCTTGTTTTGAAAAGCCTGACCCTGAATTTCCCCCACCAGCTAGAGGCAATGTCCCCTGCTAGGACAGGTTGTCACATATCCAAGGTCTTGGACATCTGTGCTTGTTCTTGCCCTTTTTTCCTACTTTCCCCTGCTTTTCCTTGCTTAAAACTCAAAGAAAAACCTCAGGGACAGCTTATGGAGGAGAAAATTTTACTATTCTTGGGGAGTGATTGGTTTTTCTTCATGTTTTTATATTATGATGGTTTTGAAATAGGGAACAACACACACAGTTTTAAAATTACTCCTGCCTCTGTATAACTTGGTTTCCAGAGCCATCAAAGGATCCTTAGAGTAAACAAGGTATGTGTGTATGGGTATTATTCTATATTTTTCATCTTCTTTCTGGTAAAACTGCATGTACCTTTGAAGGATAAAGTTAAATATTTACCCTAGGTCAACCATCCCTGTCTGCAGAGTTTATATTTTGCTGGAGTTTGGGCAAGCAAGTGGTATTTGCAAAATTCCTTGCCCGCCTTTGCTATTAGAAAATGCATTTACAGACTTCTTTTTTTTCCTACTCAGAATATTTTCAATCAGGTGTGAGCACTTACCCAGCCTGGAGAAATACTGAATCAACATGTGACACTGTGGTAGGATTATGTTTGGGACTGTGTTATTTCAGTTGCTGGCCAGGAACCTAAATGAAGCAGGACCAGAGCAATATTCTTTGGCTCTATCATCACACGAGGCCAGGGAGTTTCTTTCCGTGGTTTCAGATGTCTTGAAATCTGTCTCATTCTGGTAAATAATCCAGATAACTATGCATGGGTGGTTGGTCCTGCATCCAGCTTGCAATGAGGTGAGCAGACCAGGGGCACTGGGAAGAGCCAAGGAACACATCTCATATTCCTCCCAGATGCAGGTGGAGAGGATTTCTGCAACGGGGCTGGACTCTGTCCAAATTGCTTGGCATCCCAGGCCCAACAAAGTCTTCTTGCCAAACTAAAGTCTGCATACCAAGAAAGTGCTCTAGGCCTTCCTGCCTCAGCTCATGTGCTGTGGCTCTTCTGAGGACTTAATTTTGCTCAGTAGAAAACAAGATCTCTCTCATGAATCCTCCTCAGAAAAAGGCCACACTGTAATACAGCCCCTTAGGACACTGCAGGCTGCTCAGCACACCTCTGTTGGGATGTTTGGGAGCACCTTCATTCAAGTTTCTCTTGGAAAACATGACTATAAAATGCAACCCCTTCCTGCCCTCTTCACTTTCATCTGGTTCCCTCCTCCCCACCATGCCTTTGAGGCATCAGTCTTCAAACTACTTCAAATCAAAGCAGTTGCAGGAGATGACTGATGGATGACTTATCTCGAAGCCTGCTGATGTTTCTATTGGGTCTCCTAAGAACAGAGAGCAAACAGCAGCCAGACCCAAGGAAAAAGCTGCAGACAACTTTGCCAGTCTTGGGAAGAGAGAACTAGCAGCAGGAAGACGGGAGAACCGGAGGTGGCACAATGAGTGTTCTCTGCACTCCTGCTGCTATGCAGGTTTGTTGGAAATGTTGGAAAAGAGTGGCCTGAGGGCTACTCTAGCCTGTGCCAAGTGCTGAGACTTGTATGTATCAGGCATGAGACTCGGGGAGCTGCAAACAGCTCTTTGATGGCCTTCCTCTCCTCCCCCAGCAAAGAAATTCAGATCTGATTTCTTCCAATCTTTGTGTTGACCTTCTGCAGGTGTGGAAAACAATCACCCCTGTTTCCAAGGGGCATTGAAATCCTACATTTCCAGGAGGCAACAGCTAGATTAAATAGATTCTATTATAAGCATCCATCTGCACTGATGTGCAGATGAAACACAGAAGGGAAGGACCTGGTTTTCTTGCAGCTGTTAAGATTTTTTCATTCCTTCCACTGAGGCCAGAATTTCAAATACCTACCATCAAAAACTGGTATCAAGTTGAATTTGATGGGAAAACAGCATGACATCTTCCTTTCTGGGCCAGTGGTGAAAACTATATTGGCTGGTTTTCCACTGAAAGGAAAAGGATTTTTAAAAATTTTATTTAACAGTAACGGGATTTTTTCTCTGGTTGTTTCATTGTTGTTGCCTGTTCATGATCCCTCTGCTGATTTCTGGAGGAAGCACCCTGGCCCTATGCAGGTGAAAACCACTTAAGGCAAAAAAAGAATCTTCAAGTTCCAATAGGGAAAGTCAAAATTCCTAATTTAGAAACACCAGCAGGGTGGACATTGAAAACAGGCAGACTCACTCACTGGAAAGCTCCCAAGATCTACAAGTGCTGAAATGAAAACATGACACAATGGATCAGTCAACGATTACTACTGAATAAGCCAGCGGGCTTCAGGGTTAATCACTGCAGCCATCCATGAACTCTCTCAGGATGGAAAAACAGTTAGCTTTGCCTAGAACATCTTTGGGATGATTGTTTGTATGGTGGGAGATTCATGTGTTCTGTTGTCTTCTTGTTGGAGAAAGCATCATCATCTGGAGATATGTCAAGAGAGGAAGGAAAACTGTTTGGATCAATATTTGAAACAGAAAATCAAGAGGAAGGACAAAAGGAAGGGGAAGTTTGGGGGCATTCCCATGGTGCCATCAACCAGGAAGCTTGACAGCAGCATCCCTATGTCAAAGTGTTCTTTCTGAAGGGTTGGCTATCACCAAACAGCCCCAGTATGGGTTAAAGAACTTTCACTGGGATCTACAGTTCTGGAGGTGTGTGCTCCTGGAGGTCACCTGGCTGTTCTCATGGCACTGCTCTGAGCCAAGTCAGTCCCACAAGGACATGGGGGGGGGATACTCCAAGAGAGAAGGGGTCTACTGTCATGTAGTGGAAAAGGTTCTGTGCTGGTTCTTGCACTGGTCTCATATATGTGCCGCTACCAATGAGTTTTCTAATTGAGTACATTCTTCCTGTTCACACTTTCCTGAATTTCTCCCCTTGCTTTCAGTTTGCACAAGGGAACAGCATTTATGTTTGTTGTTTGGTTTTAGAATCTTATCTCAACTGAAACAAGGAATAGATTTCCGTATTCTTATATTTATTTTATAGTTTTCTGATGTAATTTCTTTTCTGCTTTTCTCTTTCCCTTTTCATGGGTAAACAGAAAGAAAAAAGGGTGAGATCAGGAGAGAATGGCAGGGAAAATGTAAGGAAAAATAAAGCATGAAATTTTCACAAGGAATGCTCTGAAAATGTTAATTAAAAACCATTTTAGAAATGCTTCTGATGGAGAAAGAAAATTTCATTGGACAGTAACTTGTTTATTATTCACAAACCTATTTGCAGAAAAAAATTCAGACCCAGTTTTAACAGATCTACATAATTTTTTTGTTCCTTTTGAGGTTTGTGGAATTGTCTGTTTTTAAAAGTGTTTGCAGGCACTTGTTTTCCTGTTTAGTCTGTTTCCTATCTCTGCTGATTTGATTTGATTGATTCACACTGACTTCCACAAACCAAGTGTTACTCAGAGGGGAAGTTATCAGAGAAAAAGATACAAAATCAATAAGAATGTGCTGGTATCGTGAGTCTAATTTCAGTGCAAGAGAGAATCAAGAATTTTCAGCAAGCTCTGAAGTGGATGGTGGTGGACACAACTGTTTGTCAGTGGTGTTGTTGCCTGTTTACACACAGACAATTCCCAGGAGGTCCAGCCATGGTATAGCGATCTTCAGGTCTATCCATGAGACTGGAAAGCAGTAAAAGTCTTATTAAATGGGGATTATTGTCCCATACACCCTGTCAGTCTCTTTAATGAGCACAGTCTACTCAAAAAGCAGATGTGTGGCTGGTTGTTTTCACAGCATGTTTTCTGCTAGGCTGTGCTTTGCTGATGTCAAGGGAA
Source organism: Tichodroma muraria (assembly GCA_013390105.1). Taxonomy (NCBI): domain Eukaryota; kingdom Metazoa; phylum Chordata; class Aves; order Passeriformes; family Sittidae; genus Tichodroma; species Tichodroma muraria. The sequence goes on along the minus strand of WAAG01032133.1, from coordinate 103,326 downwards.
TGAACTGAAATGGAGCCCCTGACAGAGTCCAAACACCAGCTGGAGCTCCTGGAAGTGCCCCTGTGAGCAAACATGACAGTAGTGCACCCACGAGGCTCTTGTGGGTTTGAATTGAAAGCCCCAAGTGCCCTTTATCAGCCCCACGTATGGTCTCAGACATCGTCTGCTCCTCAGACAACCAGCTTGTGTGGTGAGACGTGGGTTTCCTCAAGGAAGGGTGCTCAGAGTCCCTGTGTCCACGTCACCCTGTCACCCTGCCCCTGATGAACCCATGGACCTGCTGAATGGCTTCGGGCGTGTGGACAGGGGACACAGACACAACCTGTCCTGGTGCAGAGGATAGCTCCTGCCTCCATGAGAGAGGAGAGGGGGACACTGAGGGCACATGTGAACCCCACCGTTCACATGTGATGGGGACAGTGTGTGAGTTGTGAAGGCATCGAGGGGGTCTCTGACTGGACAAGTGAGCTGTGGGAGCATTGATGGGGACGTATGCAAACCACGGGGACGCTGAGGGGGACACGTGTGAGCTACGGGAACACTGAGGGGACGTGATTGAATCACGGGAACATGGAAGGGGACATGGGTGAACTCTAGGGACACTGAAGGGGGCATATGTGAACTCCAGGGGACACTGCAGGGATGAGTACGAACCATGATGACAATGAAGGGGGACAATGAAGGGGGACACGTGTGAGCCACGGGGACTTGGAGACAAACAGAGGGGACACGTGTGAGCCCTGCGACACTGAAGGGGACCTGACTGAGGGGACACGTGCGAACTATGGGGACACTACGGCGTTGCGTACGAACAACGGCGATACTGAGGGGGGACAATCAGTAGGGATAAGTGTGACCCACAGGGACATGAAGGCGGGCGCTGTGGGCACGCTTGTTAGCTCTGCGACACCGATGGGGATGCCCGTAAACCGTGGGGACACCGCGGGGACACTGAGGACGCCTTCAGGACACCGACGGGCCTCGGCGGCGCCCGCCGGGCCCGGGGGGCAGCGCGGGCCCTGAGGGCG